>JAKZJZ010000631.1:0-42435 GCA_022702705.1 Papilionanthe hookeriana x Papilionanthe teres
TAGTAATCTTCCATAACCCCTTCCCATCAGTCAAAGTAGAAATAATCTCATTAAATTCTTCCTCAGTAGGATTGTAATTTGAATAAAAACAAAGCATACTAGGAGGCAGTAGGTAAAATCCATTAATTACATCAGGAGTAAAATAAACCAGCTGTCCTAGCACGAAAATAAAGTTATCCTCCAACTCTGGGAGGTTTTCATAAAACTCTAGAACCACAAAAGTAATAGCTACAGTAAAATAATAGAATTTATCCCAGAGGTGATTTACAATCATGTCTTCTATTTCTTCGAAAGGTTTATCAAATCCTCGCTCTTAGATTAGTTTACGTGACTGTAAAGCTTGCATGTAACAATCTTGAGCTTTAGAACCAACGAAATTCTCAGAATCAAAAGTGGCTCTAGCTTTGCTCCTCTTTGGTGCCATTTCTAAAATTTGCATAAAAATCACTATAAATTCCACATTCAACACAAAATTAATAAACTCAACTCCTAAAGGCTTAAACTACTAAACCTAAGTAATTTCTCAATCTTTTTTTCAAATTCTCACCATGAATAGTGATTTTTGGATTTCTCTAAAATACACTCAAAATATATAGTGAAAATAAAAAATTGTTACTTAGGAGAAGTACTCATACCTCAAGAAAATCGAATATAAAAATTTTCACTTGAAACGACTTAAGATTCGCAAATGTAGTGATGCCATAGCCTCCAAAATTGTGAAATGACAAAGGAAGAAGATGAAGGTGAGGAAAAAATGGCAATTTTTGGGTTTTTAATCCTGAAAAATTGATTTAAGCAAACCAGCACCTAAGCGTGAAAGTATGGCGCTTAGCCGCGGAGCTCTGGCACGTAAGCGGGGGGTCTCGGCGCATAGCCGCCAACTCACTAATTTTGATTTTTTTCTTTAATTACTCATTCTCGCTAAATTGTTTTAATAAGTATATCATCACCTTATAATCTTTTTATCTTCAGAATTACACTTCTTTTGATTTAAAAACGATTCAACACAAGTTTTACACAAACACAAACTTTAACTTAATTAAACAAATACAAATTACAAGTACAAATTATAAGTCTTTAATTCAAGATAATTAGATAAGATCTCATCTTTTCTACTCACAAAAAATCACTTAAGTTAAATACCAGACGCAAACTTAAAACATAAACACTTATAAGATACATAACATTAAACACTAATACTTAACACAATTAATTAAACACAAAGCATAAATAACTAACACTTAACACACTATAAAAATTAACTCTAGTCTCCATTAGGTGAAACATATCCAATACCTTCATTAGTTCCATCTGAACCATTAGGTATATAGATTTGATAGAACAGACGATGATAAAGACATCTGAAAGAATCCTCCTTAATCCACTGTTGACCTCATTTTTGATGAGGTCTTCTCTTCTTCTTTTAGTGCTTAGGATCTAGCCTTAGGCTTTTCCTTTGACTATCTTAGAGGATTAGAATTGAGACCCACCTTTTAGAAATTCAAACCACTTCTTAACTCCTCGCAAACTCCACAAACTTGATTGTAAACCCCTAATCACCTAGAGGGTTGAGATCGAATGTGGAAGTTTAAAGGATGAGTTCCTATAGGACTTTTTGGCCTTAGGATCGCCACAGGTGGCTCAGTGCAGTGAGGGGCTGACTTACACACACACTACACCTACACACTACACTTTCACACACCTCTTAAAAAAATCACACCCCTACCCAACTTGACCTCCTGACTCATGAAGGTCATTCACATGGATGGTCCTTAACCCCTAAGCCCTTGGTTAAGAGGGTTAGGAACAACATAGTGGGTGCCTCAAATGAGTCCCTTCATGGCTCATGTGGGCTTGATATGGCTTCATGGCTCAACCAAAATGATTTTATTCCACTTACATTCACCTAATCTTCCATTTTCCAAATTTTCAATTTTTGACCCCGGGACCCTACATGCCATGACCTACCCAAAGCCACGATTACCCAAATTTCTCAAAATTTCAAAATCACCCAAAATTCCTCAAAATCATTCCCAAACATTTTCACATCACTCAAATTGATCATCCATACCCAAAAATACCAAAATTTCCAAAAATACCTCCCAATACCCTCCAAATACCCAAAATACCCCTCCTAGCCAAAAAATCCAAAAATTCAGAAAATTCCCAGAAAATTCCAGAAAATCCCAAATATTCCCAATTTCATTTTGTCCAACTACACCATGGGCCAATTTTGTCAATTTACCCCACTTTTATCAAAACCCCCAATTTGACTCATTTTAACCCTAAGTGAACCCAATGTCAAACCAAACCTGCCCAATTGACCCAAATTCTGGTCCAATTCAATTCTAAACTTCAATTCAACATCCCCAACACCAATCTAGACCAAATCCAAGCCCAATTTGATTGAAATTTGGATCCAATTTCACTTTTGGCCTTAAAGCCCAATTTGGACCCATGACCCGAACTTAGCCCAAACTCACCCAATTCAACTCCAATTAACCCCAAATCTTTTCTAAATCTTCCTTAACATTCCCACAAACAAAACACTAACATGATTTGCCCAAGATTTTGATCCAAACCCCACTCAAATTCAACCCAAAATCAAAAAGCCCAATTTTGGCCTAAACCCAAACCTAACCCAAATAGACCCAAACCCCAAAATCAAAGCCCAACTAAAGTCAAAACCTCTTTGGAACATTCCCATAAACATCTCCCAACATTAATTTTACATCAATTTCAACCCTAGCCCAACATTGGCCCATGCTAGCCCATTTTGGCCTACCTTAGCCTCCTTACCAAAAAGCCCATATCCAACCCAATTCAAACCCAAATCACCTCAAATTTGTTTCAAACCACTCATGACACATCCCTAAACCAAACTCAACAATTATTTGGCCCAAGCCTTTACCAAAATTTCATCCCAAAATCCATTTTAAAATTCAAAAGCCCACTTTCCTAAATCATTTTAAAAGCTCATCCTTTACCACATACAAAAGCCCAAAATTGGCCCTAAAACCCACATGACATTTCCATTTGCCATCTATTTAATCAAAGCCATTCCCTAAGTTATAATCCCATCATCAAATAATTCCAAATCAAGCCTCATGCCAAATCACCCCTAAATACCAAAAAATTCCTAAAATCCATTTTCATGAAATTGACCAAGCTTTCCCCGAAGCCAAAAGTGAGCCATGAAGCCATGCATGAGCCACATGTGAGCCATGAGAGCCTTGGACACTCCACCATACCATATTGGGTAGGAAGGAGGGACCCTTTCCTTAATCCCTAAAGCTCATTAGCCTTAATCATGATTCACCTAAACCTAAATTTAATCCGAATATATTTGGATGGAGACTTCTCCATGCCAAACCAGTCGATCCTTTGATCCCCCACAACACCCAAAGCCACCTTGAAGGGTGCACCAAGCCCAAATGGGTGGGTTGACCCATTTAGACCCAAAATTAGCCATGCCCCATTCTACTTTGGATCAAAGCCTTTACACTTGGCCATTGCCGATTGCTTGCACAAACACCCGGCCACGACCCACCGACCACGAGGGTGACCCTTGCCTGCCGGCCAGCCACCCCAGTCGTCGGAAAACTCCATGGCCGAGAGGTCCAAATCAACCCGAGCTTGGAATTCTCACTGCTGTGGCCGCCCCATGCCCGGTGGCCATTGCGATGTTCTTCACTTGCCATGAGCAGGTGATCCCGGCCCTCGGCTCCCCACGGGAGGCCCTCCGACCACTGCTATTTAAACCCCCACCTCTCGGCCATGAAAGGGTCGTTGAACAAAAACCTTAAGGAAACTCGCCAAAATCATTCCAGACCACTCCCCTCACATAGAGCACTTGATCCCCATTGAATTCCAGCCCCAATTCCCTCCAGCTGAGCCCAATTTTTAGCTCAAACTTTACCCCAAAAACCAGGACACTTCTTCACGGTGAGCCAATCCCCAATTGATTGGTTCTACACCTTCACTGGACCGAGGGAAGGTGTCCACCAGCAAAAGCCCCATCTCCAGGCCACCCGGTTGCTCCAGCCTCCAAGCTTTGTGATCGGGCTGTGGTCGAAGTCCAACCTGAGACGATTCACTGGACCGGGAGACTTCATGCGGAGCTTCTTAGGATCCGATCGAAGGTGCGACAACTCTCGGATCGAAGCTTCACTTCTGCGAGCAAAGGTATGAACTCATTCTTCTTCCCGAGCTTACGAGAGATTCTCCATTTCATTTGAATAAATTTCGAAGCATGTTTACCGTATGGATGTGTTCGTCTCCTCGAAGACGAATCCATAGAGCATAAGAACACGAAAATCCGTTGAGAATCGAGTGAGAAATTAGGGTTAGAAGGTTGACAGTCACGGGTGCACACCAGTCGTAGACGATGACTGGGAGCCGTCGGATCGAGCGTGTATCGAGCGGACGGTATGGATTGAGCCGGACAGCGCGATGGTGCGTGAACCGCGGGCCCTGGAGCGCCGAGTCGGATGGCGGCGCCGAATCAAGAGACGACGCGTGGCCTTTCGGAGTCGCCGGGATGGCGTGGCGCCGCGCGGATAAGTAGGAAATTAGGGTTATTTTCTATTTATTTAATTCCCTAAACTTCAAAAATTCATAACTTTGTGTAGGAAAATCAGAAAAATAAAATAAAAATACCCTCTTGCTCGGTGAACGAGAGGAGAATAATGTGGAAAAGAAATCATTTAATTTCATCAAGTATTTTATTTTTTATAATTTATTTAATCTCTGCATACATTTAATTCTCCATGCATGTATACAATTCACCATGGCATGAGACCATAGGGCTTTTGAAGCCTCTGAACTTGGGAATATTCCCTGAATTTTCCAAAGTCAGAGGCCATCCTATGAAGAGTTATTGATTTTTCAAATTCATGTCATCTGTTTTGAGTATTTTAATTCCAATAAATAGCATGTTGTGAAATAAATTCTAGGAAAATTTGGTGATGTTCCTTATGACCGAGAGAACCTTAGGAAAAATAGGTTTTGAGTTAGTTCATTTTAGACAACCCTAATTGGCTTAAACACTCAAAATAGGTCCCTAATTAATTAGAACTAACCATACATCAAATTGACTTGAAATCAATTCTCCACTGACCTTCAGGATCAGAGGAACCTACCATAAAAATTTGAAGTCGATTGGACTTGGTTAGCCTATTAATTGGGTTGATTAAGCCACTTAGTCATTTTAAACTTTAAAAATTCATAACTTTCAAAATATCTTTCAAAAATTCACCAAATTGGTTTTGGAGCCTCTCTGATATTAGGGGAATTTAAGAAAATTAAAATTTCAATTTTCTAAAAAAGTTGATTTTTAATATTATTTTAATATTTTTAATAATTAAAAAATAATAAAAATCACAAAAATAATAAAATTCACCAAAATGTCACATTTTGAATTTTAATCACTTAGGAACAAACCCCATATTTTTCTTATGTTTCTAGGTTGAGATATTAATTTTTAAAGCTCTAGGGTAATTTTAAAAATTAAAAAATGTATTTTCTAGCATTTTCACTAAAATAATTATAATAAATCAAAGAAAAATCAGAAAATTGTAAAATTTAGTTCTCTGGAATCCTTGATATCAGAGAGAATTTTAAAAATTATAAAATTCATTTTTCAACTTATATTCTATTTTTAAATTAATTAATACTCCAAAACTTAAAATAATTATAATAAAAATAATATAATTCAAAAAATCACCAAAATTGGTCCAAGTGGTCCCCTGGTCATTAGGAATGTCCCCTAATTTTCTTAAGGACAGAAACTTTCCCTTGGTCATGTTATTAAATTTTCCTTGGAAATCTCTACTTTCTACCAAAAATAATTATATAAATAAATTAAATACAGAAAAATCACATTTTCTCCTCTCATGTCTTTATTGACATATGAGTGAAGTCACATAAAAATTTTAAATTCATTTAAGCTCAATTTAGTGAGTTATGAAATTATTAAGCTTGAAGAGGCGAAAATGGTAATTAAAATTTTAACCCTTAAATTAAAACTTTAGGTTTAATAAAAAAATTAACAAGTAAAATATTTGATCCTAATCTGATTTGGATGATTGAAATTTAAATAATTGAAGGGTAGAAACCCATTAAGCAATTTAAAATGATTAAACTTTAATTAAATAATTGATTAAATTTGGAAGAATAATAAAATTGGAATTATTAAAATAGGGATATTATTAGGAAGAGATTTATTCTTTAATTTAAAAAATCCCTAAATTAATCATTTCATTAATGTTTAATTCTTAATTAAAATAATAATTCAAATTTAAAACATTAAAAGATTTAATCATTAAACTAAAATTAAATTATTGAACTCTTTTAAAATTTTAATTAAAATTAAAATGAATAAAATTAAATTAAAAAATTAAATTAAATTAAATTAAATCAAGTTAAAAAATTAAATTAAATTAAATTAAATTAAAAATTAAATTAAATTAAATTAAATCAAATTAAATTAAATTAAAAATTAAATTAAATCAAACTAATTTAATGTAACATCAAATCAAACTAAATTGAATTAAATTAAATTAAATAAAATTAAATTAAATTAAATTAAATTAAGTTGAATTAAATAACATCACCTAAGACATAAAGAACTCAAAAATAAATCTAAAATAACTTGAATACTATTCCAAACTTAAATCATCAATTTGAACTTAAATTTGAATCACAAATCATTAAATATCATTTTGCCCTTAGGAGCTTTTACTATTATAACTCCTAAATGGAGTATTAAATGAAATGTCATTTCACTCATAAGGATATTCAAATATCCTAGTTCACTGAGCAAGTTAATAAAACTTGAAAAAAAAACCCGGACGATCGATTCATTTACATGATTAAATTCATTTGGACTTAAAACAATCCTAGAAATATTGAAAAGATGTTTAAGATTCGTCTTAAGCACTTCCTCAATATGATAGGATATTTATAAGAACAATTGAACTTAATTGTTCTTTGATGAAGAAAATCGTCTTCGAACCAAAAACACAAGGAACCTAGACGTCATAGGAAATGACTAGGCTATAGGATTAGGAAATTGGTAGAAAACCATAACCCTTACCTTAGCTTTACCTAGGAACTTGCTTAAATGTCCTAATCGTGTTTTAAGTGCAGCTTTGAATGACGGGAAGACCCTCCAGTACGCTTTTATTTTATCGCAATTTACTTTCCTGCAATTTACTTTCTTGCGATTTACTTTATTGCGAAATGCACTTTACTTTTCTTGCATGATAAAACAATCATTGCATGAAAACCCACACCTTTAGGATAGTCCCTAAAAGCGAAACCAAAACTAAATTAAAAGTCATTACAAGATAAAATTCACCGCTACAACATTTCAAAATATAAAACAACTCAAAATTTAATCACAAACGGAACAACGAAACTACAACTGCACCTAAATTAAATCGTCTTGTTGGATGATCGGGTATACCTCGGATGATGTAACCTACGTGTTGCTAACGGGATTTCCACGGTCTAAATGAAAGTGTGGAACTCATTCGGTTGAGTTTAGCAAATTCATACGGACTAAGTGAATCCGATAAAAATAATGATGCGGAAGGATGGACACGTGGGATCTTAGCCGGTGTCGTTATAATCGACTTTAAGATTTGTTTTAATTAAAACACAAAAAAACACTTGGAAATTAAGACTTCTCTAAACCAAAACACTTTTCTCATCCCACGATTTATGATTTCTAAAACTAAACCTCACGCAACAACAAGGAGCTCGGAGCATGGTGGGCGACACGACCATCGTCGTCGGCAAAACTTGAACCTACTTCGACAAAACTTTCCTAGAATTAAACAACGAAAGCCATAGGACTTCGAGGTAGTTTGCACTAGTGCAACATAAATCCTCAACTCTTCGTTAGGCATTTGCATTGCAAATTAAGCCCTAACCTAGGTCTTAGGATTCCGAGGTAGTCGTCCGATACGACATAAACCCTCATATCTTCCAGTGCTATTTATATGATTCTATCATATAAATATAAGCCCTAATTAATTAAAATTGGCAAGATTAAAACATTAAATAAACATTCGGACTTCCCTAAATCCAAGCCAAACAATAGGATAGTCGGGAGATTATCGAAGTTCACTTCGAATCCGTAATTTCTCCTACTTTTCTTCCTTTGAATTCCCAAAATAAAATGTTCCAAACTTGATCCATTCCCTATTGAGATTCGAAAATTCAATCCTTTGAAAACTTAAACTTTGAAATTCTTGAGAGCGAGAATTATTGATTATTATCGAGAGTTTTCTTAGGTGATTCCGTCACTTAAGATGTAATTAACTATAGGGGCTTGCCCTTATAGGGAATTTTAAAGAACCGAGTAATATAAACCTCGTTTAATGTTTTCATATTAAGCGAGGGAATTTGTCGGCTTATAAAATTGGTTCGCGAGACCAAACGGATGTCACAAATCTTCTAGTTTATTTAGCAGAGCCCCACCATCGAGCGGTGTGTACATCCTTAGGGATAGATACACGGTTTGTGGTGCGGTGCTCGTTTATGTAAACTATTCGGGATGTGAGATCGAGTTTGATTTCATATCTTAAAATCTTCAAATTTAAAATTATTTTCAAAATCAAATACTACTTTCTAAATTATATATATATTTAAATTAAATTTAAAATTCGCCGACAGCTTCTGTAGGCGACCCCTTTTAAAAAATACAACACAACCTAAAAATATGCCGACATCCACTTATTTGCCAGATACATCGTCTTATCCGCTTCTTCAATATAACTTGTATGACTAAATTGCATTTTCAATTGCCACCTAATATGTGTTAAATGTGCATTAGTATCATTTACCTTTGCTTCAATTGATGCAACATCAGCCTCGATCTTTGTAATCTTCTTTGTTATTCCTTGAATACTAATGGCCAGAAATCTATCATATAACTCTTGCGCACTCTCAATAATGAACTTTACCTTGTTTACATCCTCCTTCATTTCACTCTCCCAAGAAGACATTTTCAACACTTAAACTCTTCTATAAGGCTCTTAGGATAGAAATTTTGGAGTGCGATGGATTTCTATTAATCTGGTCCCTATTTATATACTTTAGATGGCCTAAAACCATCCTCCCACGTTTAAAAACCTTCCATAATTATGCCATGCAACTTCTCCATGATAATGGTTTCTAGAACCTCATTTTTCACATTTTTCACAACTTCGGCGCGTAAGCTCCAACTGCTGGCGCTTAGCCGCCGGTGCCTATTTTAACACAAGTTTGCTAAACGTCCAAACTCTCGTTTTAACTCATTAAAATTATCAATTAAGTTCTCATTAATCTCTACTAACATAATATAAGCAAAATACCACCATATAATTCTCACTCCAAACCAAATAAAACACACACAACACACTTAAAACAAAGCACACTTATAACTACGGGTTGTCTCCTACAAAATGCATGGTTTAATTTCGTGAGTCTGACATACCCAACACTTAGTTTGGGTGACGCAAAATCAGATTTTCATCAAGTTTGAGTTGATTTACCGAGAAATAAGATTTCAGTCTATGACCATTTACTAAATATTTTCTTAGTTTTAGGATCTTTAATATCCACACTCCATAAGGATAAACTTTTATTACAATAAATGGGCTCATCCACCTGGACTAAAGTTTTCCAGCAAATAATTTTAATATGACATTATATAGTAAAACTTGTTATCCTGGCTCAATACTTTTATTCAGAATCTTACGAACATGTCCTATCTTCATCTTTTCTTTATATATCTTAGCATTTTCATATGATTCATTCCTTATCTCTTCAAGCTCATTTAATTGCAATAATCTTTTCTCACCAGCATCTATTAAATTATAATTGAACCATTTAATAGACCAATATGCTTTATGCTCAAGTTCAACTGGTAAATGATAAGATTTCTCAAAAATTACTCTATATGGGGACATTCCTATAGGAGTCATGTATGCAGTTCTATAAGCCCACAAAGAAAAATCCAGTTTGATCGACCAATCATTTCTGTTTGGATTAACAGATTTTTCCAAAATTCTTTTAATTTCACGATTGGATAATTCAACCAAACTACTTGTTTAAGGATGATAAGCAGTAGCATTTTTATGGATGATATGATATGTCTTTACTAGTTTCTCCACAATTGCATTTCTAAAATGACTTCCCCCATCAGTTATGATTACTCTCGGCATTCCAAATCTACTAAATATGCGCTTTCTAAAAAACTTTACAAAACTTCGAACATCACATCGAGGTAAAGCAACAGCTTCTATCCATTTAGATACATGTCCACTGCTAACAATATATATAATTTTCTGAAAGATGGTATAAATGGTCCCATGAAATCTAATCCCCGAACGTCAAATATTTCTACTTCAAACATATAATTGAGGGGCATCTCATTTCTTCTAAAAATATTGCCTACACGCTGACATCGATCACAATTTTTAATATAAGCATTAACATCCTTAAAACTTGTAGGCTAATAAAATTCAGATTGTAAAATTTAATATGCAGTTTTTTCAACACCAAAATGTCCCCCAAAATTAGAATCATGAAATCTTTGAAAAATTTCATAAGCTTCTTCTAATGGTACACATCTTCTAATAATAAGATCCTTTGCTTGTTTATATAAAAACGGGTCATCCCAAAAAAAAATCTTAGCTTCAGATAAAACTTTCTTCCTCTATTGGTATGTCAAACCATAAGGTAATATGTCACTAACAATAAAGTTTACAATGTCATCATACCATGAAATACGCCACTCGTTAATAGTGATTAATTTTTCATCAGGAAAATGTTCATTAATTTCATCATCAGAAGTGAGAGATTTTTCATTTTCAAGCCTAGACAGATGATCAGCAATTTGATTATCAACACCCTTCCTATCTACTATCTCAAAGCTAAATTCTTGTAAAAGAAGAATCTATCTTATCACTCTTAGTTTTGCATTCTTCTTTTCCATTAAATATTTAATAGCAGAATGGTCAGTATGCACAACACATTTAGTTCCAATTAAATATGATCTGAATTTATCAAAAGCAAATATTATAGCTAATAACTCTTTTTCAGTTGTGGTATAATTAATTTGGGTTTCATTAAGAGTTCTACTAGCGTAGTAGATTACATTGAAAATTTTATCATGTTTTGTCCTAAAACAGCTCCAATAACATAATCATTTGCATCACACATTAATTCAAAAGGTCTTTCCCAATCTGGTGAAACAATAACTGGTGCCATGATTAATCTTTATTTTAATAATTCAAAAGCTTTTAGGTAATCTTCATTAAAATTAAAAATGACATCTTTTTTCAGTAATTGACATAGAGGCTTAGCAATTTTTGAAAAGTTTTTAATACAACACCTGTAGAATCTAACATCTCCCAAAAAACTCATAATTTCCCTCACATTTGTTGGGCAAGGTAAAATAGCAATAACTTAAATTTTTGCCGGGTCTACTTTCATACCTTTTTTTGAAACTTTATGTCCCAAAATAATTCCTCTCACTACCATAAATTGACATTTTTCCCAATTAAGAACTAAATTTATTTCTTCACTTTAGATATGTATTCTAAACATGATTCAAATGAAGTTCCAAACACTGAAAAATCATCTATAAACACTTCAATTCCTTTTTCAATTAGATCACAAAAAATGTCATTATACATCTTTAAAATATAGTAGAGGCATTACATAAACTAAAGGGCATTCTTCTAAAAGAAAAAGTATCATAAGGTTTGGTAAACATTGTTTTCTCTTGATCCTCAGGAGCAATTTGTATTTGGTGATACCTAGTATATCCATCTAGAAAACAAAAGTATTTATGCTCAGCTAGTCTATCCAACATCTGATCTAGAAAGGGTAGTGGAAAATGATCTTTCCTCGTGACAAAATTTAATTTTCTGTAATCAATGCATATTCGCCATCTTGTAAATTATCTTGTTGGTATAAGTTCATTCTTTTCATTAACATTTACAGTTACTCTTTCTTTCTTAGGAACACAGTGAATATGACTGACCCAAGCACTATCTGAAATATGGTAGATAATTCCAGCGTCTAACAACTTTAAAATTTCTTTCTTAATAACATCTTTCATAATAAGATTTAATCTCCTTTGAGGATCAGCCCTGAGTTTATAGTTTTCTTCCATAAGAATTCTGTGCGTACAAATTGAAGGACTGATTCCTTTAATATCAGCTATGGTCCATCCAAAGGCTTTCTTATAGTTCTTTAAAGTTTCAAACAAACTCTCTTCTTCTTATGTAGTAAATTTTGAGAAAATTATAACAGGCAAAGTTGAGGATCACCTAGGAAGACATATTTTAAATGTTTAGGAAGTACTTTCAATTCAAGTTCAGGAGGTTTTTCAATTGATGGACTGAAAGATTCATCTTTATTTATCATGTCCAAAACTTCAAAACTTTCTTGAATATAATTCAAGTCTTCCTTAATAAAATCTTCAGAATATTTTGTTTCCTCTTCTTACTCATGTTCCATTTGTTTACTTTCAGATTTCTCTTCATATGTTGCTTTGAAATGAAATTCACTAAGATATCTCATAACATACATCCCGAAACATTCATCATCTTTACCTTTTGCAGGATATTTCTTTGACTTTGAAATATTATATGTCACAGTTTGATCATTAACACACATAGTTAATTCCCATTTCTGCACATCTATCATTGTTTTTCCTATAGCTAGAAAAGATCTCTCCAAAATAATTGGTATCTCTTTATCTTCCTCT
Source organism: Papilionanthe hookeriana x Papilionanthe teres (assembly GCA_022702705.1). NCBI lineage: Eukaryota > Viridiplantae > Streptophyta > Magnoliopsida > Asparagales > Orchidaceae > Papilionanthe > Papilionanthe hookeriana x Papilionanthe teres. The sequence goes on from JAKZJZ010000631.1 coordinate 12,770, forward strand.
ATATCAAGCACAATAAAATCAACAGGAAAGATAAATCGATCCACTTTTACGAAAATATTTTCTATAACTCCTTTAGGATATGTTATCGAACGATCTGTTAACTGCAGAGTTACAGTAGTAGGGGTTATTTCTCCTAATCCTAGTCTTTTAATTATAGATAATAGCATAAGGTTAATGCTTGCACCTAAATCACATAAAGCTTTCCAATAAAACTTTTCTTCAATTGAACATGAAATTGTGAAGCTACCAGGATCTTTAAGCTTTTCAGGAAGTTTCTTCTAAATTATTGCACTATATTTTTCACTAAGTGCAACTGTCTCATGATCTTCAAATTTCCTTTGTCTGCTGAGAATAACTCATAAACTCCACATATCTTGACATTTGTTCTAAGACTTCAGCAAATTGAATATTAATTGTAAGTTTCTTAAAAATCTCCAAGAATTTTAAAAATTATTTATCCAACTTTTGTTGTCAAAGTCTATGAGGAAATGGTGGTGGTGGCTTTTATAAATCAATTTTAGGTGGAGAAATATGTCTTTCCAAACCTTTCTGAGCGTCCTCTTTTGGTTCTTCAATCACTTCTTTCTCTACTTCAATCTCTTTTTGAACTCTACCTTCCAACTCTCTTCCACTTCTCAGTTCAACAACTTTTACTTGCTCTTTATTTTTATCTCTTGGATTTATCTCTGTATTACTAGGAAGTGTTCCTTAGGATCTATTACTTAATGAATTAGTTATTTGTCCCAATTGATTCTCAATATTTCTAATTGTAGCTCATTGACTTTGCAATTGATTTCCCATTTGTAATACCACTTCTTCTATGACAACTTCTTCTCCTTATGTTGTGAAGCATTGTTAAAACCTGAAGGATAAGTAGGTATATAATTATTATTCCCTTTATTTTTCCAATTCCTCAATGGGTTTACTTGATTATTCCTCCATTGTTGATTATTATCAATCTGATTATTGTTATTCCAGTTAAAGTTTGGATGGTTCTTCTAACCTGGGTTATAATAATTAAAATATGAGTTATTAGGCTTGTTTATGATATTCAAAGTTTCTAATGATGTTTGAAAATTTACCACTTGGCCTAATGAATTTTCTTCAATTATTGACATTGGTTGAGAAAAATTCATTCCAAATTGGTCTATCTTTCTTGAAATTGCAGCAACTTGATTTACTAGCATTGCAAAAGCATCAAAATCATGAATATTGGCTACCTTTTTAAGATTTACCCTTTCAGAAGGCCATTGAAAATTATTTGTAGTCATTTCTTCAATTAATACATAAGCATCATTAAACTGTTTAGACATTAATGAACCACCAGCAGCAATATCAATGATAGATCTAAGAGATCAAACTAATCTATTATAAAAAGTTTGAATTATTCACCAATCTAGTATTGAATGATGTGGGCACTTTTGTTGACCTCATTTTTGATGAGGTCTTCTCTTCTTCTCTTTAGTACTTAGGATCTAGCCTTAGGCTTTTCCTTTGACTATCTTAGAGGACTAGAATTGGGACCCACCTTTTAGAAATTCAAACCACTTCTTAACTCCCTGCAAACTCCACAAACTTGACTATAGACCCCTAATCACCTAGAGGGTTGAAATCGAATGTGGAAGTTTAAAGGATGAGTTCTATGGGACTCTTTGGCCTTAGGATCGCCTACAGGTGGCTCGGTGCAGTAAAGGGCTGACTTACACATACACTACACCTATGCACTACACTTTCACACACTTCCTAAAAACACACCCTTACCCAACTTAACTTCCCGACTCATGTAAGTGATTCACATGGATGGTCCTTAACCCCTAAGCCTCGGCTAAGAGGTTAGGAACAACATAGTGAATGCCTCAAATGAGTCTCTTCATGGCTCATGTGGGCTTGATATGGCTTCATGGCTCAACAAAAATGATTTCATTCCACTTACATCCACCCAATCTTCAATTTTCCAAATTTTCAATTTTTGACCCCGGGACCCAACACCCGCCAACCTACCCAAAGCGCCGAATAGCTCAAATTTCTCAAAAATTTCCAAATTACCCAAAATTCTCCAAAATCAATCCCAAACATTTCCACATCACTCAAATTGATCATCCATATCCAAAAATATCAAAAATTCCAAAAATACCCCCAATACCTTCCAAATACCCAAAATACCCTTTTGACCCAAAAATCCAAAAATTCAGAAAATTCCCAGAAAATTCCAGAAAATCCCAAATATTCCCAATTTCATTTTGCTCAACTATACCATGGGCCAATTTTGTCAATTTACCCCACTTTTATCAAAACCCCCAATTTGACCCATTTTAACCCAAAGTAAACCCAATGTCAAACCAAACCTACCCAATTGACCCAAATTCTGGTCCAATTCAATTCTAAACTTCAATTCAACATCCCAACACCAATCTAGACCAAATCCAAGCCCAATTTGATTGGCATTGGGATCCAATTTCACTTTTGGCCTTAAAGCCCGATTTGGACCTATGACCCAAACCTAACCCAAACTCACCCAATTCAACTCCAATTAACCCCAAATCTTTTCCAAACCTTTCTTAACATCCCCATGAACAAAACACTAACATGATTTGCTCAAAATTTAGACCCAAACCCCACTCAAATTCAACCCCAAAATCAAAAGGCCCAATTTTGACCTAAACCTAAACCTAGCCCAAATGAGCCCAAACCCCAAAATCAAAACCCAACCAAAACCAAAACCTCTTTGAAACACTCCCAAAAACATTTCCCAACATTAATTTTACATCAATTTCAACTCTAGCCCAACTTTGGCCCATGGTAGCTCATTTTGGCCCACTTTAGCCTCTTTACCAAAAAGCCATATCCAACCCAATTCAAACCCAAATCACCTCAAATTTGTTTCAAACCACTCATGAAGCATCCCTAAACCAAACTCAACAATTATTTGGCCCAAGCCTTTACCAAAATTTCATCCCAAAAATCCATTTTAAAATTCAAAAGCCCACTTTCCTAAACCATTTAAAAGCCCATCTAAAACCATTTCAATGAGCCCAAATTTGGCCCTAAAGCCCACATGACATTTCCATTTGCCATCCATTTAATCAAAGCCATTCCCTAAGTTATAATTCCATCATCAAACAATTCCAAATCAAGCCCCATACAAATTCACACCAAAATATCTAAAATTCTTAAAACCCATTTTTATGAAATTGACCCGACCTTTTCCCAAGCCGAATGGAGCCATGGAGCCATGCACAAGCCATATGCAAGCCATGAGAGCCTCTTTACATGTCACCATGCCATTTTGGGCAAAAGGAGGAGGCTCTTTCCTTAATTCCTAAAGGTGATTAACCACTCCCATGATTCCCCTTAACCATGCTTATGCCTAATTGTGCTTGGATGGTGACTTGACCCTACTCGATTATGCTTGAGCCAAATCACTTTTCCTCGACCAAAACCAAGCCTTGGGTGGTGCACCTAGCCCAAGTGGAGGGGTTGACCAATTTGAGCCAAAATAAGCCCTCTCCCATTCCATTCTAATCCAAGCCTTTTACACATGGCATTTGCCGATTGCCTACACTAAACCCCGACCACGACCCACTCGAACAAGATGGTGACCGATGCACGGCCGGCCGGCCACCAGGCCGCCGGAAAACACCATGGCCGAAACCTTGGGAGGAGCCGAACTTTGGAATTCTCCCTTGCTGAGTCGCCCCATGCCCAGTGGCCACCATGGTCGTTCTTCACATGCCGAGAGCAGCGATCCCGACCCTCGACTCCCACAGGAGGCCCTCCGACATCTCCTATTTAAACCCCTCACCTTCTCGGCCATGAGAAGTGCTTCGAACCGAACCTTACCGAAACTGCGCCAAAATTGTTCCGGACTCCTCCCCACACACAGAGCACTTGATCCCCGGTGAGATCCCCCTGCCATTTCTTCTCTGCGAGCTCGATTTCGAGTTGAAATTTCACCCAAAACCAGGACACTTCTCCACGGCGAGCCAATCCCCAAATTGATTGGTCCTACACCGCACCGAGCCGAGGGAAGGTGTCCACCGACAAAAGCCCCATCTCCGGGTCACCCGGTTGTTCCGGACTCCGAAGGTTGTGATCGGCTTTGGTGGAAATCACACCTGAGCGATTCACCGCATCCCCGGGCTTCATCCCTAGCCTCCTGCGGCTCCAACGAACGTGCCAAGCATCTCCGATCGAGGCTTCACCTCTCGAGCTAAGGTATGAATTAATTCTTCATCCCGAGCTTACGGAGATTCTCCATTTCAAATGCCTTAATTTCGATGCATGATAACCGTATAGATGTGTTCGTCTCTTGAGGACGAATCCATAGAGCATAAGAACATAAAAATCCGTTGAGTATCGAGTGAGATCTTAAGGATTTAGTGTGGACGGCTCTCGGGTGAGGACACTTGGGGACGATGAACGGATGCGCGTCCATTTAATACACGCGCGGACGGACGGCTCGGATGGCGTCGGACCGAGGAGACGGTACGAGAACCGCGGGGCCCGGGTTGCGACTCGGATGGCGGCGTCGAATGGGAGCGCGCCGCGTGTGCATTCGGAGGCTGCCGAGGTTGACGCGGCGCCGCGTGGATAAATAGAAAAATAGGGTATTTTCCTATTTATTTAATTCCCTAAACTTGGAAAATTCATATCTACGTGTAGAAAAATCATAAAAATAAAATAAAAATACCCTCTTGCTCGAGTGAACGGAGGAGAATAATGTGGAAAAGAAATCATTCAATTTTGTCCAGTATTTTATTTTTAGTAATTTATTTACTCTCTGCATACATTTAATTCTCCATGCATTCATACAATTCACCATGGCATGAGACCATAGGGCTTTTGAAGCCTCCGAATTTGGGAACATTCCCTGAATTTTCCAAAGTCGAGAGGCCATCCCTATGAAAAGTTATTGATTTTTCAAATGCATGTTGCTATTTTAAGTATTTTAATTCCAAAAATTAGCATGTTGTAAAATAAATTCTAGGAAAATTTGGTGATGTTCCATATGACCGAGAGAACCCTAGGAAAAATAGGATTTGGGTTAATTCACTTAGATTAACCCTAATTGGCTTAAACACCCAAAATAGATCTCTAATTAATTAGAGTTAACTATAGATCAAATTGACTTGAAATCAATTCTCCACTGACCTTTAGGATCGAGAGGAACCCATCATAAAAATTTGAGGTCAATTGGACTTGGTTAGCCCCACTAATTGGGTTGATTAAGCCGCTTAGTCATTTTAAACTTTAAAAATTCATAACTTTCAAAATATCTTTCAAAAATTCACCAAATTGGTTTTGGAGTCTCTCTGATATCAGGGGAGTTTAAGAAAATTAAAATTTCAATTTTCTAAAAAAGTTGATTTTTAATATTATTTTAATATTTTCAATAATTAAAAAATAATAAAAATCACAAAAATAATAAAATTCACCAAAATGTCATATTTTGAATTTTAATCACTTAGGAACAAGTCCCATATTTTTCCTAGGTCTATTTAGTGAGATATTAATTTTTAAAGCTCTAGGGTAATTTTAAAATTAAAAAAAATATATTTTCTAGCATTTTCACCAAAATAATTATAATAAATCAAGAAAAAGTCAGAAAATTGTGAGGTTTGGTTCTCTGGAATCCTTGATATCAGAGAGAATTTTAAAAATTATAAAATTTATTTTTCAACATTTATTTTATTTTTAAATTAATTAATACTCCAGAACTTAAAATAATTCTAATAAATAAAATATAATTCAAAAAATTACAAAATTTGGTCCAAGTGGTCCTCTGGTCATTAGGAATGTCCCCTAATTTTCTTAAGGACAGAAACTTTCCCTTGGTCATATTATTGAATTTTCCTTGGAAATTTCTATTTTCTACAAAAAAATAATTATATAAATAAATTAAATACAGAAAAATCACATTTTCTCCTCTCATGTCTTTATTGACACATAAGTGAAGTCACATAAAAATTTCAAGTTCATTTGAGTTCAATTTAGTGAGTTATGAAATTATTAGGCTTAAAGGGCAAAATGGTAATTAAAATTTTAACCCTTAATTAAAACTTTAGGTTTAATAAAAATTAACAAGTAAAATATTTGATCCTAATCTGATTTGGATGATTGAAATTTAAATAATTGAAGGGTAGAAACCCATTAAGTAATTTAAAATGATTAAACCTTAATTAAATAATTAATTGAATTTGGAAGAATAATAAAATTGGAATTATTAAAATAGGGATATTATTAGGAAGAGATTTATTCTTTAATTTAAAAATCCCTAAATTTAATCATCCCATTAATATTCAACTCTTAATTAAAATGATAACTCAAATTTAAAATATTAAAAGACTTAATCATTAAACTAAAATTAAATCATTAAACTCTTTCAAAAAAATTTCAATTAAAATTAAATTAAATTAAATTAAAAATTAAATTAAATTAAGTAAATTAAATTAAAATTAAATTAAATTAAAATAAGATTAAAAGTTGAATTAAATTAAATTAAATGAATTAAATAAATTAAATAAAATTAAATTAAATTAAATAAATTAAATTAAATTAAATAAATTAAATTAAAATAAATTAAATTAAATTAAAAATTAAATTAAATTAAATTAAGAAATTAAATAAACTAAATTGAATTGAATTAAATTAAATCAAATCAAACTAAATTGAATTAAATTGAATTAAATTAAATTAAATTAAATTAAATTAAATTGAATTAAATGACCTCACTTAAGACATGAAGAAATAAATCTAAAATAACTTGAACAACTATTCGAAACTTAAATCATTAATTTGAACTTAAATTTGAATCACAAATCATTAAATATCATTTTGCCCTTAGGAGCTTTAGTTATCATAACTCCTAAATAGAACATTAAAATGAAATGCTACTTCACTTATAGGATATTCGAATGTCACAGTTCACTTGAACAAGTTAACAAAAAATTAAAAAATCTCGGACGATCAATTCATTTATATAACTAAATTCTCTTGGACTTAAAACAATCCTAGAAATATTGAAAAGATGTTTAAGATTCTTCTTAAGCACTTCCTCAATATGTTAGGATATTTATAAGAACGATTGAACTTAGTTATTCTTCGATGAAGAAAATCGTCCTCGAAGCTAAAAACATGAGAACCTAGACGTCATAGGAAATGACTAGCTATAGGATTAGGAACTTGGTAGAAAACCATAAACCTTTCCCTTAGCTTTACTAGGAACTTGCTTAAATATTCTAATTGTGTTTTAAGTGCGGCTTGGAATGACGGGAAGACCCTCCGGAGTACGCTTTTATTTTATTGCGGTTTATTCTATTGCAAATGCACTTTATTTTTCTTGCATGATAAACAACGAGTTGCATGAAAACCGACACCTTTAGGACAGAAACCAAAGCTGAAACCCATAATTAAATTAAAAGACACTACAAGATAAAATTCACCTCCACGACATTTCAAAATATAAGACAACTCAAAATTTAATCACAAACGGAACACAAAACTACAATTACAACTAAATTAAAACGTCTCGTTGAATGATCGGGAATACCTCGGATGATGTAACCCACGTGTTGCTAACGGGATTTCCCGCGGTCCAAATGAAAGTGCGGAACTCATTTAGTTGAGTTTAGCAAATTCATCTGGACTAAGTGAATTCGATGAAAATAACGATGCGGGATGACGGAACCGTGGGATCTTAATCGGTGTCGTTATAATCGACTTTAAGATTTGTTTTAATTAAAACACAAAAAAACACTTGGAAATTAAGACTTCTCTAAACCAGAACACTTCTCTCATCTCTTGATTTAGGATTTCTAAAACTAAACCTCGCGACAACAAGGAGTTTGGAGCATGGTGGGCGGCACGGCCATCGTCGTCGGCAAAACTTGAACCTATTTCAACAAAACTTTCTTAGAATTAAATAACAAAGCCATAGGACTTCGAGGTAGTTTGCCTAGTGCAACATAAATCCTCGACTCTTCGTTAGGCATTTGCATTGCAAATTAAACCCTAACCGGTCTTAGGATTCCGAGGTAGTCGTCCGATACGACATAAACCCTCATATCTTCTAAGCGATTTGTATGATTCTATCATATAAATATAAGCCCTAATTAATTAAAATTGGCAAGATTAAAACATTAAATAAACATTAGGACTTTCCTAAATTCAAGCCAAACAATAGGGTAGTCGGGAAATTATCGAAGTTCACTTCGAATCCATAATTTCTCCTACTTTTCTTCCTTTGAATTCCCAAAATAAAAATGTTCTAAATTTGATCCATTCCCTATTGAAATTTCCAAAATTTAATCCTTTGAAAACTTAAACTTTGAAATTCTTGAGAGCAGAATTATTGATTATTATCGAGAGTTTTCTTAGGTGATTCCGTCACTTAAGATGTAATTAACTATAGGGGCTTGCCCTTATAGGGAATTTTAAAGAACCCGAGTAATATAAACCACTGTTTAATAGTTTCATATTAAGCGGGGGAATTTGTCGGCTTATAAAATTGGTTCGCGGACCAAACGGATGTCACGAAACCTTTCTAGTTTATTTAATCGAGCCCCATCATCGAGCGATGTGTCTATTCTTCGGGATAGATACACGGTTTGTGATGCGGTGCTCGTTTATATAAACTATTCGGGATGTGAGATCAGTTTGATTTCATATTTTAAAATTTTCAAATTTAAAATTATTTTCAAAATAAAATACTACTTTTCAAATTATTTATTTAAATTAAATTAAAAATTCGCCAGACAATTTCCGTAGGCGACTCCTTTTCAAAATAAAACACATAACCTAAAAAATAGTGCGAGACATATTTACGGCGACTCACGTGGGGATTAGTTCCTCTCTCCATTTTAATCGAATAGTTACGCTTTCAAAAATCGGTAGTGTATCCATGTCCCTAATGGATCGAACTACCCTTCTTTCCGTTGGAATACTGTGTTCATTTCTACCTTGAACAAGTATAACCAACATTCTCTCGGATTTAGGAGCCATTGTTTAGACACCCATAAACGGAGAGGTTCCGAGATCCTTTTACCTCATTTCCGAGGTGGGGTGGACCCCCGATAGGTGTTAGTTTAGGAGTGATCCTTCGAGTCGAGAAGTCTTGCTTAAGACTCTCTTTTCCTTTCCAACTCCGATTCGGATTCCTTACCTTCTCTACACCTTTGAACACTCCGTTCTAAATAAACAAACCCTCTAATAAGTGATTCTTTTAATAAGTGATTCCTTTTTATAAATACATGAACAAGAATGAGTTCGGACTCTTTTCAATTCCTTTCTTTTCGTCCTAAAGAAAAGAAGCATAACTTGGGACTGACAACCAGAATCTACCCTGCAGAAATGGAAGCCCCGAAGCGATTTTCTCCTTCACCAATGGATTGGACCTCGCATGTCTATAAGGATGAGTTGCCCGACAATGGAATCATCCGATTTGGACAAGGATTTGAAAACACGAACGTCGAGGTCACCGACGTCTCCCTTTTCGCACCGATGAACAAGGTATACGAAGGCCGAAGAGCCGGCTTCGAATTCGACCTTAGGGTCGACCCAAGAATTCCCTCCTCTGCGAAGGATCCCGACTAAGAGGAACACTGCTTGCCACGGGAGGATCTGTTCTTTCTACCCCACCTGGTCTAGTTGTTTCGCACTTGCCCCGAGCTTTTGCCGAATCGAAGGGGAAAGAAATCCGGAATTATGATGGACACATTACGCGTGGAGGGTACGAGATCTTCTCGTAAGACCTTCGTTTTCGAGATCGGGTCCGGTTCGAAGATTCCGTCACTAACAAAGACCCGGAGAAGAAACATAAATAGAAGGATCGCTAAAGAAGCCGAAGTCGTCGAAATTGCTTTCTAGAAGAAATTCCGAAGCTGCCAGAATATACACCGCTGCTGAATACATACCAGCTGTTGGGAGGAAGCGAGATTTCATCCCCTCTCCGCCGCGAGAAGATGAAGAAAACATTCGCAAGATTGCTTTGCCAAATTACCACGACCCGCATATTACAACGATAGCCGCAAGAAAAGAACTAGAACTACGCCGTTTGCTCGGCTGCAAACTTTGGTAGAAAAGTTAGCGAAGAAGGAAAAGCGCCCGTATCGAAATTCTACGGAGGATAGGGCGGGTGCCGGTCAAATCCCGTCTTGGGCCCCGAGTAGAGCCCGCCATCATGGCGAGAAAAGCCGAGTAAAAGAATGAAGGCTAGTCCGCTCTGTTGTCGTCTCGGGATTACGGATTAGGGAGGATACCACCTTCCGAGCATTTGGCGGACGAGACCATCCGGTCCTAGACCTTCTGCTGCCGGAAGGATGGTATGGCGTCCCACTGCTTGGGCGAGTTGAGATTGAAACGACGACCCGAGAAAGAAAGTCTCGCCGGGAGACTTGAATGCGAAGAAAGTGCTACCGCGATGAAGGGGACCCGTGAGAAGGGGACCCGGCGGCTATCGCACGACAACCACGAAGACACACGAAAGCCCCGCTAGAAGATGCCATGGAAAAGTTGAGAACCGATATCCGACGGTTGGCAAAAGAAAGAGAGGAAAAGTTCGGAGACGAGATTGATTCATCGGAATTTATGGACGACGAATACGCGAGAAATCAACATGGTTGAGACACGAGCTTCATCGGCTTCGCAAGGTGCTCCTGCGGCCGCAGAAGAGAGGAGCCGGGCGATGAGAAGACGGCTTCGGGAAAAGACGACACGATCGCTCGAATGGCGAAAAGGATGGAAGAGATGGCCGTAGCTCCGGCCACTCTCCGGAGTCGAGTACAACCACAAAGGGAGACACCCCCGAGAGGTCATTCACATTGTGGACGGAGGAAAGGAGATTACGTCCGTCAATGGGGATGATCGGCTAAAAGGATACAACACAAAGTATGATTCTGAAAAGGATATCGAGAACTTGGTAGAACGAGCGAGTGCGAGAGGCCTTAGCACAATCGAAGAGCGGAACATCCATTCGGACGGGTAGACCTTACCCCGAAGAATTCGACGCCGTCCCGATACCGAAAGGCTTCGTACCACCTCCGTTTAAGACCTTCGATGGAACCGGGAACCCTCGACGGCATGTGGCACACTTTCGTGCCGGTTGTTGCAATGCGGCGGGAGCGATGCATTACTCTTCCGACGAGTTCGTCGGCGGTCCGTCGGGAATCGCCTTCGGCGGTATGCGGAGTACGCAAACGGTTCGGTTAAGACATTCTCGGAGCTAGAGAACCTCTTCATCGAGCGATTCGCCGGAGCTCGGCACCACATCACTATAGGTGATTTAGTGGTAGAAAAACAAAAGCCGAATGAAACTTTGGTGGATTACATACTCCGATGGAGGAACTTAAGTATGAAGTGTGAACCACAATCGCAAGAACGGCATGCGATCGGCATTTTGCTAAAAAGCATCCATGGTCCGATAGCACTTCTCCTCGAGGGATTTACTATTAAGACTTTCGAGAAGTTGTTAAGCAAGGCCGGAAGCTTGCGAGAAGAGGCGAAGCGATTAAGTTTCACCGACAAGACGGATAAACAAAAGCACGTAAAGACTTTTGAAAAGAAATCCGGGATCGTCGCAGCGATTGACAAAGGCAAGCAGCCGATGCAAATACCACCGAACGGCCGCAAGCAACCACAACGAGATTACCGGCAACCCCGGCCCGGCTATCGGTCATCTCGACATTATGAACAACCACCTTGTCCGCAACGTACATTAAGAGAGCTTTTGAGCGAGAGAATATCCGTTCAAGAATGAAGCAGTGCCGAAAATGTTCCGTAGTCTGATGAAGACTCCGGATTTCCAGCTGCCAGAGCCTAAAAGACCAGAGGAAGTCAACAAGAAAGGTGATCCCAACTTTTGCCCTTACCACCAGATGCTTGGACACAAAATAGAAGATTGCATTACCTTCAAAAGTTGGCTTAATGACAACTGCGGAAAGGGAATATAACGATCCCGAAAGAGTACATGAAGGAACCCCGGAAAGGAGGTTCCGTCGATGTTATCTCGGCGATCCCATCATTCGATAGATCCTACATACAGCCGACGATGGATGGACTACCGCTTGGACGAGGTCTTCGAAAAAGATTTTAGACGGCATCCGGACCGCTTCGGTGCGAGCTTCAATTCAGAGTTTGAAACTCGTTAAGCCGGTACTATCACTTGCGATAGAAGAACCACCTCGACGGGAGACGATTGAAGAGAAGAAGAAAATTGACGAAGAAGAGAAGGCGAGGCACCTAAGGCTAGACTCAGGGTACGCTTATCCTAGGATAGTTGTTTCCGATTCGGGGAGAAATCCCTCGAACCCACGACTACGTATGATTATCTACTCACTTCGGTGGGATCATATAATGATAAGGGTGATGGCGTTGGCTACGTTTTGATCTGTTTCTAACGATTACGTAACTAACGATAATCCGGATATCGATTTCGATACCAACGACAATTCTCAAATCATACACGATCTCGACAAGCAAAATAATGAAGAAGACATCCATCGAGGAGGCTATGAGAGTTCAACAAGCAACGAATCTATCCGCGAGTTTCGAGGAGCTCCGGTCGCGATAGAGTTAGAGCCTTCGGACTGCGAAGTCAATCCGGAAGAGCTCGTCATTCCGATTCGAGAAGAGACACCGGCAAGCTCGACGATAGATTCGGAAGAAATTACGAAGTCAACTTAAGGAGTGGAAAAGTTCTACCTCCGAGAATGGGTCCAAAAGACAAAGGAAAGCAGGTGGTTGTTCGGGAAGAACCAACCCGGCGGAAGAAATACCCATTCGAGAAGAAGCGGAGACACATGAAAACAAAGTGGACTACAACGTGCTAGCCCATCTTAGGAAACTACCGGCCAAGGCGAGCATCTACGACGCTCTCATCTTATCGAAGGAGATGAGAGAAGCTGCGATCGAGGCCTTACTTGATCCGAGAAATTTGCTTAGCTCGAATGGCCGGAGAGTCCTTAGATGAGGTTTGCTCGTTAAAGGAACGACGAGGTGTTACCTTCACGAGACGACGACCTACTACTTGGAACGACGGATCACGACCGGCCGTTGTACATTTCGATTACAATCGGAAAATTTACACTCTCCGGAGTATTGGTGGATCCGGGAGCATCGATCGATATAATGAATCTTCGAACGCTAGCATACTTGGAAATTGATGCTCGCGAGCTCGAGGCGGACAAAATGTTATTAAGAGGATTCGATCGAGAAAGGAGAAAGAGCCCTCGGCTCAATAACGCTATCGATGAAGACCGGTGACTTAGCAAAGACAACCGCGAAATTTCACATAATTGATTCGAGACGTCGTTCGACGCTCTGCTTGGGCCGACCATGGATACGTGAAAGCGGGATGGTACCATCATCTCTACATCGGTGCATCGAAATACTACGGTGGAGGGGAACGGTGCATCAAAGGTGACTTACAACCATTCTCCATACATGAAATTGGAATCCACGAGGATGCGGCTTATTATGCACCACCGAAGAAAACGATCTTCTCCGGAGATACCATAACAAATGAAGCAAAGAAAGTTTGGGACAACGAAGAACCCGAAGTTCTAGTCCAACGAGTCACTCACCACTCCCTTACGGCGAGATGGTGAAGGTTTCTCCACAACTCGCATCCGAGGTCGAGGCCGGGGACGAGGTCGTGGTAGAGACGTTAGGACGATTGGACGGAGGAAACCAACCATCAATGTCGATTGGGAAGATAGTTCGAAGAAGAAAGAGAAATCGAACAAGAAGCGACGACAATAAGTCGAAAGAAGCCGCAATTCGAAATCCCTCTCGAAGATGAAAGAAACGAAGAATATAAATCGATGTACGAGAAGATTAACCACTATGTACATACTATGACCACGACCCCGATCCATTCTAATAAGATCGAGGGTATGGAGGTCAAAGAGGTACGTAGCGGTGGTGCAAAACCAATCAAATTCTACCGTGGTGCTTCTTCCTCCAAAACTGAAAATAATGTACAATTTGAAGATGCTACTTCATCAGAATTAATGGAATTGCCTTTTGAGTGGTACTCTCCTTGTGTTCAAAATTTAATTCAACGTGGTTTCTTACCTCGACAGTGGACAAAAGGTCAATCACAACGTTTTGAAAATTTATGGAATAACTCCGGTCGTCCACCCGACTCAAAGCATGGTCTCGGATTCGGCACGGTAGGATCGGTTGATGATGCTGAATTTTGCTTGGTTATCACTGCGAATCTAATGAAAGCTGCATGGAAACTACGGACGAACTCGAAGATTTGCAAATTGGAGACGCTCCACCGAATTCGAAGAAGAAATCAAATCTACAATAGATGAGTTAATAGAAGTTAACTTAGGAACTAGCGAAGAGCCTAGACCTACCTTTGTTAGCTCTTTACTCGATAAAGAAGACTCCGAAGAAATAATCGAGTTATTAATGGAATTTAAAGGCTGTTTTGCTTGGAGCTACGATGAGATGCCGGGTTTAGCTCCGGAGGTTGCGGTCCATAAACTAGGAGTGGACCCTACTTCGTTCCGATCGGACGAGGTCCCGGAAGAATGCGTCTAGAAATCGAACAACAAGTCATAGCCGAGGTTAAAAAGTTAATAGACGCTAAATTTGTCCGTGAAGAACAATACCCGAGCTTGGTTAGCCAACGTGGTACCGGTCGGGAAGAAGAATGGTCGGATCGGAATTTGTGTGGATTTCGAGAGATTTAAACAAAGCATGTCCAAAAGATGAATTTCCTCTACCGATCCCGGAATTAATGATCGACATCGCTTCGACACACGAAATATTCTCATTCATGGATGGATCTTCGGGATACAACCAAATAAAAATGGCTCCGAGAAGACGAAAAACTTACGGCATTCGGAACGCCGATCGGAGTATATTGCTACACGGTAATGCCATTCGGATCGAAGAACGCGGAGCATGACCTACCGAGAGCAATGACAAGGATTTTTGATGATCTCATCCATAATCGAGTCGAATGCTACGTGGACGATGTGGTCATCGAAAAGCAAAGTAAAGGACAACCATTTGTATGATTTGAGAATTGTTTTCGAACGATTAAGACAATTTAACCTTAAGATGAATCCCTTAAAATGCGCCTTCGGCGTCACCTCCGGAAATTCTTAGGATTCGTTGTCCGACATCGTGGAATTGAAATCGACCCGGAGAAGATTAAAGCCATCTTAGAAATGCCGCCTCCCAAAACCTTAAAACAACTACGATCTTTTCGAGGAAGCTGGCATATCTTCGACGCTTTATCTCGAACACGTCGGGTAGGTGTCGGCCTTTCTCGGCACTAGTTAAAAAGGACGCCAAATTTATTTGGGAAGAGAAATGCCGAGAGGGCCTTCGAAGACATTAAACAATATTTAATGACACCTCCTGTCTTAGCGAGCCCCGATCTCGGGTAGACCGCTAATACTTTATACCGCGGCTTTAGACGACTCTCTCGGAGCCACGTTAGCCTGGGTCGATGATGAGGGTAAAGAAAATGCTCTTTATTACTTAAGCCGTCGTTCATCGCCAACGGAAATAAGGTATCCCGCAATTGAAAAGCATTGTTTGGCCACGATCTTCGCCGCTCAAAAGCTCGGGCATTACATGCTTTCTTATAAGGTCGACTTGATCTCGAAGTTTAATCCATTGCAATACTTGATGACTCGTCCAACGCTTTCGGCGGACTTGCCGGATGGTCGATGATATTATTGCAATTTGATATAACTTTCGTGCCTCTTCGTGCTTGTAAAGGGACAAGCCTTAGCGGACTTCCTTGCGGCACACCCTTTGCGGCGGAATCTCCTCTCGATGACGATCGCCGGATGAACAAATAATGAATCTAGAAGACCTTGATGATCGACGTTGGGAATTATATTTCGACGGAGCATCTTCGACGCACAAAGACGAAGAATCACAAGTGATAGTGCCGGTAAGGCGGGAATCGGGCTAATCTTTATAACACCGGAGCGGGGGATGTTAAGATACTCCTACCACTTGACGAGCCGTGTACGAACAACGAAGCGAGAATACGAAGCGCTCATAACGGAGTCGGAATTAACCATTCAAATGGGGATAACGGACATCGACATCTACGGGGATTCACGGTTAATCATTCAACGGATCGTCGGACGATACTGAATTTTAAAACCAAGACTCGAGCAATACTTCCGGTATGCCATACAATTTGTTGGAACAGATTCCGAATGTGACGATTTACAAAATTCCCGGAAAGAAAACGCTCCAGCGGATGCGCTAGCTCGTCTCGCAAAAGAATTTGCTGTTTGGAAGATGAATCGATGGAAATGTCGGTTCACGGACGCCGGGTCCTATCACGGCTTGACATAGACACGATACACGAATCGAGAAAGGAAAAAGGATCGATTGCGACGGTGACGGAAAACACGGAAGATTGGCGACGGCCATTGATAGATTATCCGCAAACGGGAAAACTACCGGATGATAGGTCGTTAGCCCATCGGATCGAAAAGAACTACGTCTTACGCATTAGTAAACAACACATTATACGAAGGTCTTTTGATCGAATGTGGCTAAGGTGCCTAAGCGGGTCCGAAGCCCGTGAAATTGTTAAGGAAGTGCATTCGGGACTCGTGGCGCTCACCGGTCGGGTCCAAAGATGAAAATAAAAATTAAAAGACTAGGGTACTACGGCCCTCGATGATGACCGACTGCATGAAAATCGCCGAGAGTCGTCACCAATGCCGAAGTGCACGGAGTGGTTCTACACCGACCTCCAAATGTGCTACATCAGAGCAATTGCATCGTGGCCATTTGAATGTTGGGGCACGGATATAGTGGGTCCGATAGAACCGCCGTCGTCGAAAGGACATCGCTTCATTCTTGCGGCTACGGATTACTTTTCCGAGTGGGCGAGGCGGTTCCACTCGGAGAAGTGAAAGCACATCACGTGCTACAATTTTTCGAGAACCGGGTTGTTTACCGTTTCGGGGTGCCGCGCGGGATCATCTCGGATAATGGGTCGGCATTCGAAGCACACAAATCAACAATTTTGTCGGGAGACACGGAATCGGCGGCGCTATTCAACAATTTACTACCCGAGAGCAAACGGCCTAGCTGAGGCTTTTAATAAAACTCTCATTCAAATTTTAAAGAAAACTTTGGACGACAATAAGAGAAATTGGCACGAGAAATTGTTAGAAGCCTTATGGGCCTACGGACAACCTTCGGAACTCCTACGCAAGCTACACCTTACGCTGCGGTGTATGGGTCCGAGGCGATGTTACCTTTAGAGGTTCGGCTTCCTTCACTCGGAATTGCGATTGCAAATAAAATCACAACGAAGAGAACGCCAAATTACGACTCGAAGAATTAGAAAGTCTGGAAGGAAAAGACTTGCGGCGCGACGGAATTTAGAATTATACCAAGCTAAGATGATTCGAGCCCATGACAAGCGAGTCCGCCCAAGAACCTTCAAAGTTGGTGATCTAGTTCTCGTTCTCAAAGACCTATTCTTGCACACCGCAAGATAGGGGAAAATTTGAACCCACTTGGGAAGGACCGTTTGTGGTTGAAGCGGTATACTCGGGAGGTTCCTACCGGCTAGTGAATTGCCGAGGAGAACGACATATGCTTCGATCGATGGACGATACTTGAAAAAGTACTACGCTACCGATGTTTCGAAGGAATGAACTTTCCATCCCTAGAAGCACGGGTGAAGTGATTACTTATGATTGGGTCCGAACCCAGAAAAATAACAAAAATGTGCTAAAATAAATAAAATCTCGATAATAAAATTTTCCTTGTTTTCTTTTCCAAATCAAAATCTCTTACCTGATCTTATCCCACTTCATTCCTGTTAAGTTTGAAAATATAAAAATAATAATAAAACAAGATGTCTTTAATAAACATTTTCTTGATGTTCTTGTTCTTAGTACGACCACGATCCTTTTCCTTGTCTTTTCGCGGGGAAATGTCGAGCGGGCGGTTGGTCTTGAACTTTAAGAATGGCGTAAGCCTTGCACTTGATGAAAAGAGGGTGAAAGATGGAGCGATAATCGAGATTGACTCGGATTTCGCACCGGCGGAGCCTACGATACGAAGAAAGTGACCGGGTCCCGGTTGACGAGAAGAAGCTGCCGGACATACGGTGATGAAAGTGGGTGGCCCGAGCCACCAATCCAGCGACGAGAGAAGAAAGACAAATATTGAAGAAGATAAGAAAATGAAGTACGTAGTCGCTACGGCGGAGGGCGAGCTTGTCGGCGCCACGCCCACGAGAGATTCAGAAGTCCGGAGAGCTACTCTCACGGCAACGCAACGAAGAAATAAGAATCGCCGTATCCGCAAGATGTTAACAAAACTAGGCGCGGATCGGCACGACGAGGCGATTGCTAATGTCGGTGCATACACTTCGAGGACACCGGATTCACCGGGAACCGAGAAGAAAGGAGGCCGACTCCTAGGATGACGAAAGAACCGGGGAAATCTTCGAGAAAACCGAGAAGAAAGAAGGCTACCACGCCACCGGATAGAACCACCGATGATGCATGACCTTGTTGCGGAAGCGACCCGGGGGATGTCCCGACGGACATCATCCACGAGGAGCCGAGGTATGCGGGGAGAACGTGAAGGGATCGAACCTTATATCCCACAATACGTTACCGGGCCTCGCCATCGCGGATCATTCGGAATACGAGTTGGAGAGAATGCAAAATGTTGAAAAGAAAACCTTTGAATACTTTGAAAAGATTAGAGGCGAAGAATCAATATCTTGGAGGGCCTCGAATTACATACGGACGTATTCTCGGAGTATGAGCGACGGCAAATCGTGGATTGCATCGGGATTTGAAAAGGCTGGGCCGAGCGAGGCCGCTGAGGAAAACACATACTCGAGCCCCGGAGATGGATGCCGGGGAAAGGAAGAATCACGATACAATGTGGATGCTTGTTACAACTTCGCAGAGGACGGAGAAGGAAACCCGCCGGGAATACTCCGTCATGGGCGAGTGGACCCGATGCCATTAGTCATCAAGAGAATGGTAAAGAGATTGATAACATGGAGAGTACGCTAGCCAGAGCCGCATACCCAATGCTGCATCATCGATATCTACAAACGAGGTGTTGTATACCCCCGCACATTGATCACCATGACTTTGTCGGACCTTTACTGCACGATCTCTTTTCGAGCGAGTGTAACATCATGTTCGGATGCGACCTCCGGATAGCGGAGCCCGGGTGAGTTCCGAGGGCCGGTAAAGATACCACTACCGGTAGGTTCCGTCATGATGCGAAGGGTAACGGAGCGGATATCGCCGAGCATTGCATACCGGGAGTACCGGTGAAGAGGATTTCGATTACGTTCGGAAGGATGGACGACGAAAAGATACCTTACCATTTCCGGCCGGACCGGAGCTAGAGAGCCTCCGGCCTTACGGTTGTGAGTTACATGGAAAATATCACACCTCCGATGTACATCCATACGGCATCCTTGCCGAGGATGGCTTGGAAGGTGATGTTATTGACCATGTATCTCACTTATTCGGACATGGACTTTTGACGGATGCTTCTTTAGATGGATCAACAAAGATCATACACGGTCAGTTTTGAGTCTACATGGATTGTATGAAATATATTCCGGATCGAGTTGTACGATGTATCTTCAGTATGATTGGAATAAAAGTGACCATGTCACATTTTTGGCCTTCACCTCTTTTGTGCAAATTGATTGGGAAACGCCGTTAAAGTTAAATGAACTTCGAACAAAGAACAGAAAAGAAATAAAAAAAAAAAGATAAAAGAAAACTTTCTAAAAAAAAAAAAATTTAAAAAATGACAAACACCAAATTCACATGAATATTAAACAAACAACAAAATAAAATTTGAATCATTAAAAGATAAACAAAATCAACATAAATGTTAAATCAAATTCTCAAACAAATTTCAAATGTGATCTTCCAAATTTCAAATCAAATCTTAAATCAAATTTCAACCGAGTTCAAATTCATCATTTCAAATTTCAAATTTCAAATTCAAATCTTTCCAAATTTCAAATCTCATCTTTATCAAATCTCGAATTCGATCTTTCCAAATTCCGAATCTCTATCAAATCTCGAATTCGATCTTTCCGGATCTCACATCGAACATACATCAAATCCAAACTCTTGGGTCGAGGATTTTACATCCAAGACGTACCTTTGCTTTAGGATTCTTTTCCTATTGCACTTGAAATACATCAAATCCAAACTCTTGGGTCGAGGATTTTACATCCAAGAGCGCACCGCTTTAGGATTCTCTTCCTATTGCACTTGAAATACATCAAATTCGAACTCTTGGGTCGAGGATTTTTACATCCAGATCTGCACTGCTAGGATTCTCTTCTATTGCACTCTGAAATACATCAATTCGAACTCTTGGGTCGAGGATTTTACATCCAAGACTGCCTTGCTCTAGGATTCTCTTCCTATTGCCTTTGAAATACATCAATTCAAACTCTTGGGTCGAGGATTTTACATCCAAGACTGCCTTCCTCTAGGATTCTCTTCCTATTGCACTTTGAAATACATCAATCCGAACTTTTGGGTCGAGGATTTTACATCCAAGACTGCCTTGCTTAGGATTCTCTTCTGTTGCACTTGAAATACATCAATTTAAACTTTTGGGTCGAGGATTTTACATCCAAGCTACCTTTGCTAGGATTCTCTTCCTACTTGCACTTTGAAATACATCAATTCGAACTCTTGGGTCGAGGATTTTACATCCAAGTACCTTGCTTCTAGGATTCTCTTCCTATTGCCTTTGAAATACATCAATTCGAACTCTTGGGTCGAGGATTTTACATCCAGACTGCCTTGCTCTCTAGGATTCTCTTCCTATTGCCATTGAAATACATCAATTCAAACTTTTGGGTCGAGGATTTTACATCCAAGCTGCCTTGCTTTAGGATTCTCTTCCTATTGCCTTGAAATACATCAATTTAAACTTTTGGGTCGAGGATTTTACATCCGAAGACTGCCTTGCTTTAGGATTCTCTTCCTACTTGCCTTGAAATACATCAATTCGAACTCTTGGGTCGAGGATTTTACATCAGATTGCCTTGCTTTAGGATTCTCTTCCTATTGCCTTTGAAATACATCAATTCAAACTTTTGGGTCGAGGATTTTACATCCAAGTACCGTTCTGCTAGGATTCTCTTCCTACTTGCCTTGAAATACATCAATTCGAACTTTTGGGTCGAGGATTTTACATCCAAGCTACCGCTTTACAGATTCTTTCTCTTGCCTTTGAAATACATCAAATTCAAACTTTTGGGTCGAGGATTTTACATCCAAGCTGCCTTTCTCAGGATTCTCTTCTGTGACCTGAAATACATCAAATCCAAACTTTTGGGTCGAGGATTTTACATCAAATGCCTTTACTTAGGATTCTCTTCCTATTGCCTGAAATACATCGAATTCAAACCTTTGGGTCGAGGATTTTACATCCAAGTACCTTATGCTTTAGGATTCTCTTCCTATTGCCTTTGAAATACATCAAATTCAAACTTTTGGGTCGAGGATTTTACATCCAAGTGCCTTGCTCTAGGATTCTCTTCTATTGCCTTTGAAATACATCGAATCCGAACTTTTGGGTCGAGGATTTTACATCCAAGTCTACCTTTGCTAGGATTCTCTTCTGTTGCCTTTGAAATACATCAAATTCGAACCTTTGGGTCGAGGATTTTACATCCAAGCTGCCTTGCTTTAGGATTCTCTTCCTATTGCCTTGAAATACATCAAATTCAAACTTTTGGGTCGAGGATTTTACATCCAAGTATCGCCTTGCTTTAGGATTCTTTTCTGTTGCCTTTGAAATACATCAAATCGAAACTCTTGAGGTTACGGATTTTACATCCGATACCGCATTATTCGAGGTCTTTCCTCATTGCAATGACTCGATCCAATCGATTCGATCTTCTTTTGGGGTTGAAGATGTTACATCTAAAACTTGAAAATTCAATTTTCATTTCAAATCAAATTCCTTCGAATTAATCTTGACAAACTTGATCTAAATTGAAACTCCAAATTGAAATCTAAACTCACACATCATGACTTGAACATGAAACAAAATAAAATCTAAATCGAATTTCTCCCAAATCATGTAATTTGGGATTCACCTCCTTTTCCTTTCCCAGGCGAGAGTTCGAGAATCTCACTGTCCCGAGAGATATACTTGACACTCCCCGGCGGAAGCTCTTCTACTTTGTCCTAAGTTTGTTACTTGGACATACTGTGTTGGTTTTGTTGATCGTTTCGGTCAACACCAATACGCGCGGTGTGCTCCGTCGGCTCACCACACCTATTGGGGGTCCATTTGTTGACCTCATTTTTGATGAGGTCTTCTCTTCTTCTCTTTAGTACTTAGGATCTAGCCTTAGGCTTTTCCTTTGACTATCTTAGAGGACTAGAATTGGGACCCACCTTTTAGAAATTCAAACCACTTCTTAACTCCCTGCAAACTCCACAAACTTGACTATAGACCCCTAATCACCTAGAGGGTTGAAATCGAATGTGGAAGTTTAAAGGATGAGTTCTTATAGGACTCTTTGGCCTTAGGACGCCTACAGGTGGCACTAGTGCAGTAAAGGGGCTGACTTACACATACACTACACCTATGCACTACACTTTCACACACTTCCTAAAACACACCCTTACCCGACTTAACTTCCGACTCATGTAAGTGATTCACATGGATGGTCCTTAACCCCTGCAAGCCACTGGTAAGAGGGTTAGGAACAACATGGTGAATGCCTCAAATGAGTCTCTTCATGGCTCATGTGGGCTTGATATGGCTTCATGGCTCAACAAAAATGATTTCATTCCACTTACATCCACCCGATCTTCAATTTTCCAAATTTTCGATTTTTGACCCCGGGACCAACACCCATTAGCCTACTCAAGCGCCGAATAGCCCAAATTTCTCAAAAATTTCCAAATTACCCAAAATTCTCCAAAATCAATCCCAAACATTTCCACATCACTCAAATTGATCATCCATATCCAAAAATACCAAAAATTCCAAAAATACCCCCCAATACCTTCCAAATACCCAAAATACCCCTTTTGACCCAAAAATCCAAAAATTCAGAAAATTCCCAGAAAATTCCAGAAAATCCCAAATATTCCCAATTTCATTTTGTTCAACTATACCATGGGCCAATTTTGTCAATTTACCCCACTTTTATCAAAACCCCCAATTTGACCCATTTTAACCCAAAGTAAACCCAATGTCAAACCAAACCTACCCAATTGACCCAAATTCTGGTCCAATTCAATTCTAAACTTCAATTCAACATCCCAACACCAATCTAGACCAAATCCAAGCCCAATTTGATTGGCATTGGGATCAATTTCACTTTTGGCCTTAAAGCCCGATTTGGACCTATGACCCGAACCTAACCCAAACTCACCCAATTCAACTCCAATTAACCCCAAATCTTTTCCAAACCTTTCTTAACATCCCCATGAACAAAACACTAACATGATTTGCTCAAAATTTAGACCCAAACCCCACTCAAATTCAACCCAAAATCAAAAGGCCCAATTTTGACCTAAACCTAAACCTAGCCCAGAATGAGCCCGAACCCCAAAATCAAAACCCAACCAAAACCAAAACCTCTTTGAAACACTCCCAAAAACATTTCCCAACATTAATTTTACATCAATTTCAACTCTAGCCCAACTTTGGCCCATGGTAGCTCATTTTGGCCCACTTTAGCCTCTTTACCGAAAAGCCGTATCAACCCAATTCAAACCCAAATCACCTCAAATTTGTTTCAAACCACTCATGAAGCATCCCTAAACCAAACTCAACAATTATTTGGCCCAAGCCTTTACCAAAATTTCATCCCAAAAATCCATTTTAAAATTCAAAAGCCCACTTTCCTAAACCATTTAAAAGCAATCTAAAACCATTTCAATGAGCCCAATTTGGCCCTAAAGCCCACATGACATTTCCATTTGCCATCCATTTAATCAAAGCCATTCCCTAAGTTATAATTCCATCATCAAACAATTCCAAATCAAGCCCCATACAAATTCACACCAAAATATCCAAAATTCTTAAAACCCATTTTTATGAAATTGACCGACCTTTTCCCGAAGCCAAATGGAGCCATGGAGCCATGCACAAGCCATATGCAAGCCATGAGAGCCTCTTTACATGTCACCATGCCATTTTGGGCAAAAGGAGGAGGCTCTTTCCTTAATTCCTAAAGGTGATTAACCACTCCCATGATTCCCCTTAACCATGCTTATGCCTAATTGTGCTTGGATGGTGACTTGACCCCTACTGATTATCTTGAGCCAAATCACTTTTCCCTCGGCCAAAACCAAGCCTTGGGTGGTGCACCTAGCCCGAGTGGAGGGGTTGACCAATTTGAGCCAAAATAAGCCCTCTCCCATTCCATTCTAATCCGAGCCTTTTACACATGGCATTTGCCGATTGCTACACTAAACCCGACTACGACCCACACGAACAAGATGGTGACCGATGCACAGCCGGCCGGCCACCGAGCCGTCGGAAAACACCATGGCCGAAACCTTGGGAGGAGCCGAACTTTGGAATTCTCCTTGTTGAGCTGCCCCATGCCTAGTGGCCACCATGGCTGTTCTTCACATGCCAAGAGCGGTGATCCCGGCCCTCGGCTCCCACAGGAGGCCCTCCGACATCTCTGATTTAAACCCCTCACCTTCTCGGCCATGAGAAGTGTCGGAACCGAACCTTCTTGAAACTGCGCCAAAATTGTTCCGGACTCCTCCCCACACACGAGCACTTGATCCCCAGGTGAGATCCCCCTGCCATTTCTTCTCTGCGAGCTCGATTTCGGAGTTGAAATTTCACCCAAAACCGGGACACTTCTCCACGAGCGAGCCAATCCCCAAATTGATTGGTCCTACATGCACCGGGTCGAGGGAAGGTGTCCACCGGCAAAAGCCCCATCTCCGGGTCACCCGGTTGTTCCGGACTCCAAAGGTTGTGATCGGCTTTGGTGGAAATCACACTGAGCGATTCACCGCATCCACGGGGCTTCATCCTCAGCCTCCTGCGGCTCCAACGAACGTGCCGAAGCATCTCGATCGAGGCTTCACCTCTCGAGCTAAGGTATGAATTAATTCTTCATCCCGAGCTTACGGAGATTCTCCATTTCAAATGCCTTAATTTCGATGCATGATAACCGTATAGATGTGTTCGTCTCTTGAAGACGAATCCATAGAAGCATAAGAACATAAAAATGCGTTGAGTATCGAGTGAGATCTTAAGGATTTAGTGTGGACGGCTCTCGGGTGAGGACACTTGGGGACGATGAACGGATGCGCGTCCATTTAATACACGCGCGGACGGACGGCTCGGATGGCGTCGGACCGGGGAGACGGTACGAGAACCGCGGGGCCCGGGTTGCTCGACTCGGATGGCGGCGTCGAATGGGAGCGCGCCGCGTGTGCATTCGGAGGCTGCCGAGGTTGACGCGGCGCCGCGTGGATAAATAGAAAAATAGGGTATTTTCCTATTTATTTAATTCCCTAAACTTGGAAAATTCATATCTACGTGTAGAAAAATCATAAAAATAAAATAAAAATACCCTCTTGCTCGAGTGAACGAGAGGAGAATAATGTGGAAAAGAAATCATTCGATTTTGTCAAGTATTTTATTTTTAGTAATTTATTTACTCTCTGCATACATTTAATTCTCCATGCATTCATACAATTCACCATGGCATGAGACCATAGGGCTTTTGAAGCCTCCGAATTTGGGAACATTCACTGAATTTTCCAAAGTCGGAGGCCATCCTATGAAAAGTTATTGATTTTTCAAATGCATGTTGCTATTTTAAGTATTTTAATTCCAAAAATTAGCATGTTGTAAAATAAATTCTAGGAAAATTTGGTGATGTTCCATATGACCGAGAGAACCCTAGGAAAAATAGGATTTGGGTTAATTCACTTAGATTAACCCTAATTGGCTTAAACACCCAAAATAGATCTCTAATTAATTAGAGTTAACTATAGATCAAATTGACTTGAAATCAATTCTCCACTGACCTTTAGGATCAGAGGAACCCATCATAAAAATTTGAGGTCGATTGGACTTGGTTAGCCCCACTAATTGGGTTGATTAAGCCACTTAGTCATTTTAAACTTTAAAAATTCATAACTTTCAAAATATCTTTCAAAAATTCACCAAATTGGTTTTGGAGTCTCTCTGATATCAGGGGAGTTTAAGAAAATTAAAATTTCAATTTTCTAAAAAGTTGATTTTTAATATTATTTTAATATTTTCAATAATTAAAAAATAATAAAAATCACAAAAATAATAAAATTCACCAAAATGTCATATTTTGAATTTTAATCACTTAGGAACAAGTCCCATATTTTTCCTAGGTCTATTTAGTGAGATATTAATTTTTAAAGCTCTAGGGTAATTTTAAAATTAAAAAAATATATTTTCTAGCATTTTCACCAAAATAATTATAATAAATCAAGAAAAAGTCAGAAAATTGTGAAGTTTGGTTCTCTGGAATCCTTGATATCAGAGAGAATTTTAAAAATTATAAAATTTATTTTTCAACATTTATTTTATTTTTAAATTAATTAATACTCCAGAACTTAAAATAATTCTAATAAATAAAATATAATTCAAAAAATTACAAAATTTGGTCCAAGTGGTCCTCTGGTCATTAGGAATGTCCCCTAATTTTCTTAAGGACAGAAACTTTCCCTTGGTCATATTATTGAATTTTCCTTGGAAATTTCTATTTTCTACAAAAAAATAATTATATAAATAAATTAAATACAGAAAAATCACATTTTCTCCTCTCATGTCTTTATTGACACATAAGTGAAGTCACATAAAAATTTCAAGTTCATTTGAGTTCAATTTAGTGAGTTATGAAATTATTAGGCTTAAAGGGCAAAATGGTAAATAAAATTTTAACCCTTAATTAAAACTTTAGGTTTAATAAAAATTAACAAGTAAAATATTTGATCCTAATCTGATTTGGATGATTGAAATTTAAATAATTGAAGGGTAGAAACCCATTAAGTAATTTAAAATGATTAAACCTTAATTAAATAATTAATTGAATTTGGAAGAATAATAAAATTGGAATTATTAAAATAGGGATATTATTAGGAAGAGATTTATTCTTTAATTTAAAAATCCCTAAATTTAATCATCCCATTAATATTCAACTCTTAATTAAAATGATAACTCAAATTTAAAATATTAAAAGACTTAATCATTAAACTAAAATTAAATCATTAAACTCTTTCAAAAAAATTTCAATTAAAATTAAATTAAATTAAATTAAAAATTAAATTAAATTAAGTAAATTAAATTAAAATTAAATTAAATTAAAATAAGATTAAAAGTTGAATTAAATTAAATTAAATGAATTAAATAAATTAAATAAAATTAAATTAAATTAAATAAATTAAATTAAATTAAATAAATTAAATTAAATTAAATTAAATTAAATTAAAAATTAAATTAAATTAAATTAAGAAATTAAATAAACTAAATTGAATTGAATTAAATTAAATCAAATCAAACTAAATTGAATTAAATTGAATTAAATTAAATTAAATTAAATTAAATTAAATTGAATTAAATGACCTCGCTTAAGACATGAAGAAATAAATCTAAAATAACTTGAACAACTATTCGAACTTAAATCATTAATTTGAACTTAAATTTGAATCACAAATCATTAAATATCATTTTGCCCTTAGGAGCTTTAGTTATCATAACTCCTAAATAGAACATTAAAATGAAATGTTACTTCAGCTTATAGGATATTCGAAATGTCACAGTTCATCTGAGCAAGTTAACAAAAACTTGAAAACTCTCGGACGATCGATTCATTTATATAATTAAATTCATCTTGGACTTAAAAACAATCCTAGAAATATTGAAAAGATGTTTAAGATTCTTCTTAAGCACTTCCTCGATATGTTAGGATATTTATAAGAACGATTGAACTTAGTTATTCTCTGATGAAGAAAATCGTCCTCGAACTAAAAACACGAGAACCTAGACGTCATAGGAAATGACTAAGCTATAGGATTAGGAACTTGGTAGAAAACCATAAACCTTTCCCTTAGCTTTACCTAGGAACTTGCTTAAATATTCTAATTGTGTTTTAAGTGCGGCTTGGAATGACGGGAAGACCCTCCAGGTACGCTTTTATTTTATTGCGGTTTATTCTATTGCAAATGCACTTTATTTTTCTTGCATGATAAACAACGGTTGCATGAAAACCGACACCTTTAGGACGAAACCAAAGCTGAAACCCATAATTAAATTAAAAGACACTACAAGATAAAATTCACCTCCACAACATTTCAAAATATAAGACAACTCAAAATTTAATCACAAACGAGAACACAAAACTACAATTACAACTAAATTAAAACGTCTCGTTGGATGATCGGGAATACCTCGGATGATGTAACCCACGTGTTGCTAACGGGATTTCCCGCGGTCTAAATGAAAGTGCGGAACTCATTCAGTTGTGTTTAGTAAATTCATTTGGACTAAGTGAATCCGATGAAAATAGCGGTGCTGGGATGATGGAACTGTGAGATCTTAATCGGTGTCGTTATAATCAACTTTAAGATTTGTTTTAATTAAAACACAAAAAAACACTTGGAAATTAAGACTTCTCTAAACCGAACACTTCTCTCATCTCTTGATTTATGATTTCTAAAACTAAACCTCTGCGACAACAAGGAGTTCGGAGCATGGTGGGCGGCACGGCCATCGTCGTCGGCAAAACTTGAACCTACTTGACAAAACTTTCTTAGAATTAAATAACAAAGCCATAGGACTTCGAGGTAGTTTGCACTAGTGCAACATAAATCCTCGACTCTTCGTTAGGCATTTGCATTGCAAATTAAACCCTAACCGGTCTTAGGATTCAGAGGTAGTCGTCCGATACGACATAAACCCTCATATCTTACGAGCGATTTGTATGATTCTATCATATAAATATAAGCCACTAATTAATTAAAATTGGCGAGATTAAAACATTAAATAAACATTAGGACTTTCCTAAATTCAAGCCAAACAATAGGGTAGTCGGGAAATTATCGAAGTTCACTTCGAATCCATAATTTCTCCTACTTTTCTTCCTTTGAATTCCCAGAAATAAAAATGTTCTAAATTTGATCCATTCCCTATTGAAATTTCCAAAATTCAATCCTTTGAAAACTTAAACTTTGAAATTCTTGAGAGCGAGATTATTGATTATTATCGAGAGTTTTCTTAGGTGATTCCGTCACTTAAGATGTAATTAACTATAGGGGCTTGCCCTTATAGGGAATTTTAAAGAACCCGAGTAATATAAACCATGTTTAATAGTTTCATATTAAGCGGGGAATTTGTCGGCTTATAAAATTGGTTCGCGGACCAAACGGATGTCACAAACCTTTCTAGTTTATTTAATCGAGCCCCATCATCGAAGCGGTGTGTCTATTCTTCGGGATAGATACACGGTTTGTGATGCGGTGCTCGTTTATATAAACTATTCGGGATGTGAGATCGGTTTGATTTCATATTTTAAAATTTTCAAATTTAAAATTATTTTCGAAATAAAATACTACTTTTCAAATTATTTATTTAAATTAAATTAAAAATTCGCCGACAATTTCCGTAGGCGACTC
>JAKZJZ010000632.1:0-42404 GCA_022702705.1 Papilionanthe hookeriana x Papilionanthe teres
CAGTTACGTATTGCTTCAAAGTATATCTCTCTCGTCTATTAGCACATATGGATTACGTTCTCAGGCATTAAATCTCATGTGATTATTTCTAATTGTTAACTGAGACAATACCATACCGATTCCTACAAGTTCCCACATTTAAATCTTAATTGTCCAAATTAAGAAGTAAATGAAGTGCAAGGTTTTGAATCATCACAACTTCTTCCAACATTAAAATCCTATACTTCACACTACATACTTCCATAACTTTATTACTTCATTATATTAAAGAGAAGATAAAGAAAACTACTCGAATTCATGGAGAAAATACAATCACAACTTGGTTTAAAAGTAGAAATCATAGTAAAAATACAAGAAGTCTTAATTAAAAACTAAATGTAATAAGCAAAGATAAAGACTTATCTGAAAATCCTCTCTACAACACTTTTGAAGTTCATTTGAAATCTTTGCTTTTCCTTACAATGGTTCTTAGAGGTTGGTGCCCAACTCTGAGGACTCCAATTCTCTAATCTAATTCTAATACAAACTATAGTAATGTAAAGTAAAAATGGTTAAGTATAGTGGTGTGTTTATAAAATAAATCTCTTACACAATATATATAAACCTCACTCTCCAACATCAACCACTTTTTTGATCCATAAGTCCTCTTTTTATACTTTTCCAACATGTACCTTTGTATCTCTTTAAAATGTGTCTAATTCATTAAATCATCCAAGAGATGCATCCATTCAAGAGTAATTTAAATTAATTTTGGCTCGAACAGGGAGTTACCCTCGTTATCACGAAGAGATGCCTCAAATACCTCCTCAAAATGGTGCCAAAAATTAAATAACTCATTTTTTATAACTAACAATGGTGGCATTCGGAGTCTCCTGAGATTTTGTCGATGTCGAGTGTCAATGTCATTATTTTTGAGTCACCACTCTATTTATCTATAATATCACCCTATCTTCAAGAAATCTTATTTCTTTTGATCATATAAAGGATCTCTAGATAATAAGAAATTTGATGAAAATAAGGGCTGATAAAATGAAAAATAGTAGAATAATATATGTTAGTGATAATCCTTACAAAAGGGAAATTCTTGAATGCCTTATTCCAAAAATCTTCATATAAGATGGATCACATATAAAATTGTTATAACCAGAGATCTCTAAGTATAATACCTATCTTGAGTCCTTAAATCTCCTATAGGAGCAAGATCCTATAGTTCATCACATCTTAGACAATTAAAATTTTCTAAGAAAACTTATGATTAATGTTAACACTTGTTTTCTATGAAGTTTCAAGAACAAGAAAATAAACATGAACATTCAATCCTAGGGATAATATGTCATACTACCCTAAGAGTTTGATTTTGTCAATGTCATTTGTTATGTCAGTTTTTTTTCAAGATTGAAACTAAGGTTTGGTTAACTTGGGTTCAGGCTAGGTTGAACCTAAGTTAGCAGATTGATTTTGGTTCAATATGGGTTGAACTCTAAGGTTTGGTTAACTTGAGTTCAAGTTAGTTTGAACCTAATCTAGAAGTTGATTTAGGTTCAATATGGGTTGAACCTTAAGTTTTAGTTAACTTTGGTTCAAGTTAGGTTGAACCTAAATTAATAGTTTATTTAGGTTTAATATGGGTAGAACCTAAGGTTTGGTTAACTTGGGTTCAAGTTAGGTTCAACCTAAGTTAGAAGTTGATTTAGGTTCAATATGTGTTGAACCTAAGGTTTGGTTAACTTGGGTTCAAGTTAGGTTGAACCTAAGAAGTTGAATTAGGTTCAATTTGAGTTAAACCTAAGGTTTGGTTAACTTGGGTTCAAGTTAGGTTGAACCTAAGTTAGAAGTTGATTTAGGTTCAATATGAGTTGAACCTAAGGTTTGGTTAACTTGGGTCTGAGTTAGAGCTAAACCTAAGTTAGAAGTTGATTTAGGTTTAATATGGTTTGAGCTAAGGTTTGGTTAACTTGGGTTCAAGTTAGGTCGAACTTAAGTTAGAAGTTGATTTAGGTTTAATATGGGTTGAACCTAAGGTTTGGTTAACTTGGGTTCAAGTTAGATTGAAACTAAGTTATAATTTAATATAGGATTAATATGGGTTGAGCCTAAGGTTTGGTTAACTTATGTTCAAGTTAGGTTGAACCTAAGTTAAAAGTTGATTTAGGTTCAATATGGGTTAAACCTAAGGTTTATTTTGGTTAAACATAAGTTAGAAGTTGATTTAGGTTCAATGTGGGTTGAACCTAAGGTTTGGTTAACTTGGGTTCAAGTTAGGTTGAACCTAAGATAGAAGTTGATTTAGGTTCAACATGGGTTGAACCTAAGGTTTGGTTAACATGGGTTCATGTTAGGTCGAACTCTAAGTTAGAATTTAATTTAGGTTTAATATGCGTTGAACCTAAGGTTTGGTTAACTTGTGTTCAAGTTCGGTTTAATGTATGTTAGAAGTTGATTTAGGTTCAATATTGGTTGAACATAAGGTTTGGTTTACTTGGGTTCATGTTAGGTTGAACCTTAGTTAGAAGTTGATTAGGGTCAATATGTGCTGAACTTAAGGTTTGGTTAACTTGGGTTCAAGTTTGGTTGAACCTAAGTTAGAAGCTGATTTTGATTCAATATGAGTTGAACCCAAGGTTTGGTTAACTTAGGTTCAAGTTAGGTTGAACCTAATTTAGAAGTTGATTTAGGTTTAATATGGGTTGAACCTAAGGTTAGGTTAACTTGGGTTTATGTTAGGTTGAACCTAAGTTAGAAGTTGATTTAAATCTAATTAAAGATAGACTTAATTAAGGTTAGAATTTCTTAAACCTAATGTAATTAAGGTTTGAGGGTTAATTAAATCTAGGAAGACTAAATTAAAGTTTAGTGGTTACTTAAGCTTATTAGTAAGTAAGGCTTAAGAGTTAATTAAGTCTAATTAAAGATACACATAATTAGGGTTTAGAGTTACTTGAGCCTAATGTTAGTAAGGCTTAAGAGATAATTAATCCTAATTAGGGTTAGACTTAATTAGCGTTTAGAGTTTTAATTAAGCCTAATTTAGGTAAGGTTTAATTGGATTAATTAGCACTATTAAGGTTAGGTCTAATTAGGGTTTAGAATTAATTAAACCTAATTTAGGTGAAATTTAATTAGATTAATTAGACTTAGTTAGAGTTAATTCTAATTAGAGTTTATTAAGTTAAACCTAATATGATTAAGGTCTAACTTAGTTTAATTTTGTCTAGTTAGTGTCTTAGCACCAAATTAGGGTTTTTAAGTTAAACATAATGTAATTAAGGTCTAACTTGGTTTAATTAGATCCAAATGGTTTCTTAGACCTAACTAGGGTTTATTAAGTTAAACTTAATGTGATTAAGCTCTAACTTGGTTTAATTAATCTAATTGGTGTCTTAGACTGATTAGGGTTTATTAAGTTAAACCTAGTGTGATTAAGGTCTAACTTAATTTAATTAGGTCTAATTTATGTCTTAGACCTAATTAGGGTTTATGGTGTTAAAACTAATGTGATTAAAGCTTAAAAGGGTTTAATGAGGTTTAGTTGATGTTTTAGACCTAATTAGGATTAGATTTGTATTATGCCTAATGTAGTTAAGGCTTAAGGAAAGTAACTAAGTTTAATTAGGATTTTTTTAAAAGGTTTAAGTTGTATTTAAACCTAACCTAATTAGGACTTAAGGGTTCAACTTAAGTTTAAACTAATTTAAACATAGATATTAAGATTTTGTTAATCTTAATTATGTCGTCCATCAAATATTAAAGTTTTTAGGATACAATTTATAATTTTCAATTTTATAAATTTTACCCTAAAAGTAAAAAATGTCACTTTATAATTTCAGGAGTTATAAAATGTCATTTTTAGGATCCAAATTCATCACCCTAAAGTTTTTTAGGATTTCCAAATTTATTTTCAAATTCCTAATTAATGTAAGTTTTTTTTTAAATAATCACAAAACAATGTTGAAAATTGTATATTTCATCATAGAGACTTCACCTAGACTTGGAAAAATCACAGAATATTTCCAAGGATGGGAGGGTTATTCTATGAAAACTACATAATTTTTAGGTTTATAAATAATTTTTAATAATTAAATTAGTCCAGAGAGTAATTATTTAATTAAAAATTAAATATAACTCATTAATTCCAAATTTTGTTTTTAATAATTTTCTCCTTGCTCTAGTGAATCTAGGGATATTTTAATCATGTTTTTCTGTTTCTTCTATGTCAATATATGAATTTTTAAAGTAAAATAGGATTTTTGTATTTAATTAAATCGTACTTAAAGAAACTTCCACGCGACGCTGACTGGATCATCAGATCTATCGAAACAACACACGACATCATTCTGTTGGCAGGATCTTTGTTGCAGGATAGCTAATCTATTTTTCTCCCCTCCACAGGGAGTCTGTCCATGGTAATTCTTGGCCATCCATTTCCAATACACGGAAATGGATGACATCCCTGCATCTTCCCCAACCTGGTGTATCCCGTGAAGCGTCCATGTTCAAACCTTAAAATCTCGCTCAAATCTCAATGGATTTTCATGAAATTTGTTTCTAAAGCTTTATCTCAAACAGAAGAACATATCCATACGATGATGTGTGTGTTGTAAAATGGTTTGTTTCACAAAAGACCATACCAGAGCCTAGATTAGGTCAAAGAGGCTATATGTGAGCTTGATGAAGTGAAGCTTCAATCAAGTTTGTTTAGAATGATCGGCAAGTCCTAGCGAAGCTCCTGGTATACTTAATTTGGGATGAAATTGGGTGGAACTGTGAACTCACCAAAATGGGTTTACGACTTAATGGAGAACCATGTTTAAGCTCACAGGAAGACCCAATTTTGATTGAGAACTTCTTCGTACACCTCAGGGAAGGTGTAGGAACAATTACTTTGAGGATTGGGAGAGGTTTGTTTTGGATCTGAAATGTGTCAAGTTTTGGGGGTTTTTGGGGTGGTTAAATTGAGAGGATGCAATAGATTTAAAGGCTTGATTCTATCGGGAATCAATGCTTCGGTCCTAAAGAATAACTTTAATGTTCAAAGCTCTAGGGATTGGGCAGTGTAGAGGGTCTTCTCTCTTCTCTTAGGGCTCTCAGGTTAAGCTTTATTTATTTTCATGGAAGCCATGGGGGAAGCATAAGCTGGCTTGTGTTCACCTAGGAAGGTTACTATTCAATGTCATATTGACTGAGGATAGGATTTCAGCTCATGGATAAGCTTAACTCAGCCTCCCAAGATCAACCCATGCTAGTTTTAATTACAGTGATGATTTAACTCCAAGTTTGGCTTCTCCTCATTGGATGGTCCATGACGTGTTTTTGGACTCTCTTGATTGAGCTGTATTTACCTCCCCTATGTAAGCTATTGAGTTCATTTAATGGATTTCAAGAAAATGTGACACATAAGCTCCATTTTCATCCTTTGCATGGTTTGGTCATGATAGTCTTTAACCATGGTGAAAGAGGTGGTTTGAGTGAAGTTCCTCTTCTATTGGCTAATCCATGAAATGCTTGTAGTGTCACATGTCTTAGTCGGCCACCTCACATCATGATAGTAAATGATTCATTCTTTAGGTTAAGGGGCTATTTGACACAAAAGGCTCACTTCCTTGATTTAACATCATAAGACTGATCTTGTTCATTTTAGCTTGTACTTCCCTTATTAGTTGATCCATTATCTAGATAAAGCCTCTTAGATTCACCCCTTTCATGAGCTTACATGTCATTTGACGAGTTTAAGAGAACTTGACACATAACCTCTCTCTTTCCTTTCATCCATGATGGTGTCGTGGTTAACCTTAACCTTTGTTAAAGGTTATGTTTAATGGATTTGTTTATGTCAAATGGAGCTTAATGGGTCATGGGTGACCCATTTATAACCCTCCACAAGTCAATTTTGATTTTGAAAATTAATTATGGGTTTTATGTGTCATATGTGTGTCGGCATATTTTTAGGTTGAGTGTTGTATTTTTGAAAAGAGGTCGCCTACAGAAATTGTAGGCGAATTTTTAATTTAATTTAAATAAATAATTTGAAAAGTAGTATTTGATTTTGAAAATAATTTTAAGTTTAAAAGTTTTAAGATATGAAATCAAACCGATCTCACATCCCAAATAGTTTATATAAACGAGCACCGCACCACAAACCTCGCTTGATGATGGGGCTCGATTAAATAAACTAGAAGATTTGTGACATCCGTTTGGTCTGCGAACCAATTTTATAAGCCGACAAATTCCTCTGCTTAATATAAACGAATTAAACAGGGTTTATATTACCTGGGTTCATAAAGTTCCCTATAAGGGCAAGCCCCTATAGTTAATTACATCTTAAATGAAGTGAATCATTCAAGAAAACTCTCGATAATGATCAGTGACTTTGCTCTCAAGAATTTCAAAGTTTAAGGTTTTCAAAGGATTGGATTTTGGAGTTTCAATAGGGAATAGATCAAATTTGGAACAGTTAATTTCAGGAGTTCAAAGGAAGAGGAGTAGGGGAAGTTGAGGATCCAAGAAGAATCTTGGCAACTTGTCAAACTATTCTATTGTTTGGCTCAGATTTAAGAAAATCCTAATATTATCTGATATTTCAATCTTCCCAATTTTAATTAACTTGGACTTATATTTGTATGATGAAATCATACAAAAAAACCTCGAAGATGTGAGGTTTTATGTGCCCACCATGCTCCGAGCTCCTTGTTGTTGCAGAGGTTTAGTTTTAGAAGAATGTAATCAAAAGAGAAGAGAAGAGTTTGGTTTTTGAGAAGTCTTAAAATCCAAATGTTTTTAGTGTTTTAGTTAAAACAAATCTTAAAGTTGATTGTAACAGAACCGATTAAGATCCCACGGTTCCGTCATCCCGGCACCGTTATTTTCATTGAATTCACTTAGTCCAGATGAATTTGCTAAACTCAACTGAATGAGTTCCACACTTTCATTTAGACCGTGGGAAATCCTGTTAGCAACACGTGGGTTACATCATCCTAGGTATTCCCGATCATTCAACGAGACATTTTAATTTAGTTGCAATTGTAGTTTTGTATTCTGTTTGTGATTAAATTTTGAGTTGTTTTTATATTTTGAAATGTTGTGTCGGTGATTTTTATCTTGTCTGTGACTTTTAATTTAGTTTTTGTTTCGGTTCGGGGACTACCCTAAGGGTTTTGGTTTTCATGCAACGGTTGTTTATCATGCCGGAAAGGTAAAGTGCATTTGCAATAAAGTAAATTGCACTAAAATAAAGCGTACCGGAGGGTCTTCCCGTCATCCCAAGCTGCACTTAAAACACATGTTAAAGCATTTACATATTTCATCAAGTACCTAAGTAAAGCTAAGGGAAAGGTTTTGGTTGTCTATCAAAGTCCTAATCCTATAGCTAGTCATCTCCTATGACGTCTAGGTTCTTGTACTTTGGTTTAAGGACGATTTTCTTCATCAAAGAAACAATTAAGTTCAATTGTTCTTATAAACGTCCTATCATATTGAAGAAGTGCTTAAGACAAATCTTAAACAACTTTTCAATATTTCTAGGATCGTTTTAAGTCCAAGAGAATTTAATTATACAAGTGAATTAATCATCCAAGAGTTTAAGTTTTATTCTTTTGCTCAGTGAACTTAGGACATTTGAATATCCTATAAGTGAGGTAACACTTCACTTGATATTTCATTTAAGAGTTATAATAATAAGAGCTTTTAAAAGGGCAAATCAAGTTATTAAGTATTTTAACGATTTAAGCTTAATGATTTAATTTTAATTTTTTTGATTTAATTATGGAAAATTAGTTTAAGTTTGGAATAGTGTTCAAGTTATTTTAGGTTTAATTCTTAATAATTTCATTTAAGTTTGTTATTAAATGATTTTAATTTAATTTAATTTAATTTAATTGAATTTACTTTAGTTTAAATTTAATTTCAATTTAATTTAATTTCAATTTAATTTATTTTTTTTACTTAATTTAATTTAATTTAATTTAATTTGATTTAATTTAATTTTAATTTTAATTTAATTTAATTTGATTTAATTTAATTTAGTTTTAATTTAATTTAATTTTTAATTTAGTTTAATTTAATTTAATTTAATTTAATTTTAATTTAATTTAATTTTTATTTTATTTAATTTAATTTTAATTTAATTTTAATTTGGATTATTATTTTGATCTTTTAATTAAGGATTAAGTATTATTGAAGTGATTTATTTAGGGATTTTTAAATTAAAGAATAAATATCCTCTTAAATAATATCCCTACTTTAATAATTCCAATTTTTCATTAATCTTCCAAATTTAATTAATTAATTAATTAAGGTTTATTTTAATTATTCTTAAAATGATTGGTGGGTTTCTACCCTTAACCATTTAAGTTTCAATCGTCCAAAATCAGTTTAAAATCAAATATTTTACCCTTCCCTTTTGATTAATCCTAAAATTTTAATTAAAGGTTGAAAATTTTAATTGTCATTTTGCCCTTCATGTTTAATAATTCTATAACTCACTAAATTAAGCTCAAATGAACTTCAAATTTTTATGTGACCTCACTTACATGTCAATTAAGACATTAGAGGAGAAAATATGATTTTTACTGTATTTAATTTATTTATGTAATTATTTTTAATGGAAAATAGGGGTTTTCAAGGAAAATTCAATAACATGACCAAGGAAATATTCCTTAATAAAATTATGGCATGTTCCTAATGACCGAGAGGACCACTTGGACCAATTTTGGTGATTTTTTGAATTTTATTTTATTTATTATAATTATTTTAAGTTTTGGAGTATTAATTAATTTAAAAATAAAATAAAGGTTGAAAAATGAATTTTATATTTTTCAAAAATCTTTCTGATATCAGAGAAATTAGAAACCAATTTTTATAATTTTCTGATTTTTCTTTGATTTATTAGAATTATTTTAGTGAAAAGGTTGGAAAATACATTTTTAATATTAAAAATTACATTAAGCCTTTAAAATTCAATATCTTATCCTAGGGACTTAAGAAAAATATTTGGTTTGTTCCTAAGTGTTTAGAATTTAAAATATGACATTTTGGTGATTTTTAATATTTTTGTGATTTTTATTATTTTTTAATTATTAAAATTATTAAAATATTGAGAAAAATCAACTTTTTTAGAAAATTATAATTTTAATTTTCTTAAATTCCTCTGATATCAGAAAGGTTCCAAAACCAATTTTGTGAATTTTTGAAAAATATTTTGTGAGTTATAAATTTTTAAAGTTTAATTTTACCCATTTTTACTTAAGAGGCTTAATCAACCCATTTGGTGGGGTTAATCAAGTCCAATTGTTTTCAATTTTTTATGTGGTGTTCTCCTATCTCTAAAGGATAGTGGAGAATTTTTTTTAAGTCAATTTGATGAATGGTTACCCTTAATTAATTAAAGTTCACTTTTGGGTATTTAGGCCAATTAGGGTTGTTCAAAGTGAATTAACTCAAAAATTATTTTTCCTAGGGTCCTCTGGTTATAAGAAACATCACCAAATTTTCCTAGAATTTATTTCTCAACATGCTAATTATTGGAATTAAAATAATCAAAACAGTGACATGAATTTGAAAAATCAACAACTTCTCATAGGGATGGCCTCTGACCTTGGAAAATTCAGGGAATGTTCCCAAGTTCAGAGGCTTCAAAAGCCCTATGGTTTCATGCCATGGTGAATTTCCTATATGTATGGAGAATTGAAATAGTGCAGAGAGTAAATAAATAATTAAAAATAAAATACTTGATGAAATTACATGATTTCTTTTCCACATTATTCTCCTCTGTTCACTGAGCAAGGGGGTATTTTTATTTTATTTTTAGGATTTTTCTACACAAAGTTATGAATTTTCAAACTTCAAGGTATTTAATAAATAATAAAATCCCTATTTTTTTATTTATCTGAATCGACGCCGCGTCAACCTTAGCATCTCCAAACAGCCACGCGGCGCTTTCTGGTTCGAAGCCGCCATCCGACTCAGTGCTCCAGGGGCCCGCGGTTCATGTACCATCGCGCTGTCAGGCTCGATCCCGACCGTCCACTCGATACACGCTCGATCCGACGGCTCCCAGTCATCGTCTACGACTGGTGTGAACCCGTGACCATCAACTTTCCAACCCTAATTTCTCACTCGATTCTCAACGGATTTTTGTGTTCTTATGCTCTATGGACTCGTCTTGAAGAGACGAACACATCCATATGGTAAACATGCATTGAAATTGATTCAAACTAAATTGAGAATCTCTGGAAGCTCGGGAAGAAGAGTGAGTCCATACCTTTGCTTAGAGAAATGAAGTTTCGATCTGAGAGTTGTGTCACGTTTGATTGGGTCCAAGCAGGCTCCAGATGAAGTCCCTTGGCCTGGTGAATTGTCTAGGTATGATTTCGACCAAACCCGATCACAAAGCTTGGAGGCTAGAAGCAATCGCTGGCCTGGAGAGGGGGCTTTTGCTGGTAAACTTCTTCTCTTGGTCTGGTGAAGGTGTAGAACCAATCAATTTGGGGATTGGCTCACTGTGGAGAAGTATCCTAGTTTTTGGCTTGGATTTCAACTCTGAAATTGAGCTCACAGAGAGGAAATGGCAGGGGGATTTCAGTGGGGATCAAGTTCTCTATGTGTGGGGAGTAATCTGGAACAATTTTGGCAGAGTTTCCTTAAGGTTTGTTTTCAGCACCTCCCATGGCCGAGAGGAGGTGGTGTTTAAATAGGAGAGGGTGGAGGGCCTCCCAGGGGGAGTTTGGGCTTGGGATCAGCTGCTCTATGCAAGAGAAGAACAGCCATGGTGGCCACTGGACTTGGGGCACCTCAACAAGGGGGAATTGCAATGTTGGCTCACATGTGAGCTCTCGGGTGTGGTGTTTTCCGGAGATCCAGGTGGTTGGCCGGCAGGCATGGGTCACCCTCAGGTTCAGGTGGGTCAAGACTGGGGTTTAGTGTAGGCAATTGGGCTTTGCCATGTGTAAAGAGCTTGGATTAAAATGGCTTGGGGGAGAGGCCATTTTGGCTTGATTTGGTCTAAGCCATGGTTTTGGGTTTGGTGCACCCACCAAGCCCTGGTTTTGGGCTTAGGGAATCATTTGGGTCAGATGACTTTAGGTGGAGAAGTCTCTATCCCAAGAATTTTGATTAAGCATGGGTTAGAGTGTGACATAAAAGGGGTAAAAAGGCTTAAGAAGGAGTTTGGAAAGGGGTTCCCTCTCTAACCATAAATGGTTTGATGATGTGGAAAGTGGCTTCCATGGCTTACATGTGGCTTATGCATGGCTTCATAGCTTCTTTTGGCTTGGGAAATATCTTAGTCAATTACATGAAAAAGGGTTTTGAATTTTTGGACATTTTGATGGAGAATTTTCATAAGGCCATATTTGGTTTGTTTAAATGATGAAATAGAACTTAGGGGGTGATTTTATCAAATGGATGTTCAATGAAGATGTCATATGGGTTTAGACATAGGTTTTGGGCCTTTGAAATTGTTTTGGATGGGCTTTTAGGAAGGCTTAAGGGGATGAGCCTTTAGGTTTAAGAATGAATTCATGGATGGAATTTTGTAAACTTTTGGGCCAAATAATTGTTGGGTTTGGTTTTGGGATGTGTCATGAGTGAATTGAAATGAATTTGAGGTGGTTTGGGTTTGAATTGGGTTAAATTTGGGTTGATTTGGTAAATGTGCCAATGTAGGTTAAATTGGGCTAATTTGGGCCAATGTTGGACTAGGGTTGAAATTGATGTAAAATTAATGTTGGGAAATGTTTATGGGAGTGTTTTAAAGAGGTTTTAACTTTGGTTGGGTTATGGTTTTGGAACTTGGGCTCATTTGGGTTAGGTTTGAGTTTAGGTCAAAATTGGGCTTTTTAGTTTTGGGTTGAATTTGAGTGTGGTTTGGGACCAAATTTTGGGAAAATTATGTTAGTGTTTTGTTTATGGGGATGTTAGGGAAGGTTTAGAAAAGGCTTGGGGTTAATTGGAGTTGAATTGGTTTGGTTTGGGCTAAGTTTGGGTCATGGGTCCAAATTGGGCCTTAAGCTAAAAAGTGAAATTGGATTCAAATGTTAATTAAATTGGACTTGGATTTGGTCTAGATTGATATTTTGGATATCAATGTGATGTTTAGAATTGAATTGGACCAAAATTGGGGTCAATTGGGTAGATTTGGTTTGACATTGGGTTCACTTGGGTTAAGAAAGGGCTAAATTGGGGGTTTTGGTAAAAGTGGGGTAAATTGAAAAAATTGGCCCATGGTTTAGTTGGACAAAATGAAATTGGTAATATTTGGGATTTTTTTGAATTTTCTGGGAAGTTTCTGAATTTTTGGATTTTTTGGATAAGAGGGGCATTTTGGGTATTTGGAGGGTATTGGGGGGTATTTTTGGGATTTTTGGTATTTTTGGCTATGGATGATCAATTTGATTGGTGAGGAAATGTTCAAGGTTAATTTTGGGGAATTTTGGGTGATTTAGAAATTTTGGAGGATTTGGGCAATTTTAAGGGCTTTTGGTAGGTTTGATAGGTGTAGGGTCCCCGGGCTCAAAAATTGAAATTTTGGAAAAAAGAAGATTGATCAAATATGAGTGAAATGGAATCACTTTGATTGAGCCATGAAGCCATATTAAGCCTATATGAGCCATGAGAGGACTCATTTGAGGCATTCACCATGTTGTTCCTAACCCTCTTAACCAGGGGCTTAGGGGTTAAGGTCCATCCACATGAATTGCCTACATGAGTCAGGGAATCAAGTTGAGTATGGGTGTGGTTTTAGGATTTGGATTGTGTGTGTGAGAGTGCAGAGTATGAGTGTAGTGAGTGTGTAAGTCAACCTTCACCAGACCAAGCTACCCAAGGTGGTCCTAAGGCCAAAGAGTCCTATGGGGAACTCATCCTTTAAACCTCCACTTTTGATTTAAACCCTCTAGGTGATTAGGGGTATACAATCAAGCTTGTGGGGTTTGCAGGGAGACAAGAAGTGGTTTAAATTTCTAAAGGATGGGTCCCAATTCTAGTCCTCTAAGATAGTCAAAGGAAAAGCCTAAGGCTAGATC
Organism: Papilionanthe hookeriana x Papilionanthe teres; assembly: GCA_022702705.1. NCBI lineage: Eukaryota > Viridiplantae > Streptophyta > Magnoliopsida > Asparagales > Orchidaceae > Papilionanthe > Papilionanthe hookeriana x Papilionanthe teres. The sequence continues at coordinate 13,017 of JAKZJZ010000632.1, forward strand.
CTAAGCAGTAAAGAGGGAAGAGAAGACCTCATAAAAATGAGGTCAACAATGTGATGTCATTAATTTGATTTTATTTTAGTGTCTTATGATTATATTTCCATTTTTTTTCTAATTATATAATTAATTAAAAAATCGTGATACTATAATTTTGACCCATAATTGGTTAAAGTAATTCTGGGTGTTGACTATTTGACCAATTTTATCAATTTGTATTTTGACACAAAGTGAACAAAGTTGATCATGGTTGACCATGGTTGACCAGGGTGGACGATGGTAGACCAGGGTGGATCATGGTTGACTAGTCTAGGTCCAGGGTTGACCCAAGTGAGTTACTTAACCTTGTCATGGTTAATTTAATCACAGGGTCATTAATTTTGGTAATGTGACCTAAATTTGACTAGGGTTGATCAAAAGACCATGTTTGATCATTTTAATGTCTCAAATTGATCAAATAAGTCAAATTTGTCCAATTTAGTTTCTAGGTTAACTTAGTGGTTAATGAGGTTGGCATTGGGTCAATGTGGAGGTTATTAGGTCATGAATTGATTATTTTGACCAAATTTAACCATTTGGGTCAAAGGTTGACCAGTTTGGTTAATGGGGTGGTCATTGGGTCATGATTTGACCATTTTGATGTATTTTGAACATTTGGGACAAAGGTTGACTATTTTGGTAAGTGGGGTGGTCATTAGGTCAATGGGTTGACCATTTGGGTCAAAGGTTGACTAATTTGGTCAATGAGGTGGTAATTGGGTCATGGTTTGACCATTTTGACCTAAGTTAACTATTTAGGTCAAAGGTTGACCAATTTAGTCAATGGGGTGGTCATCGGGTCATGGTTTGACCATTTTGACCTAAGTTGACCATTTGGGTCAAATGTTGACCAGTTTGGTCGATAGTTGATCAAATCGGGGCTTTTCATTACTGATTTGATCATTTTAACATGTTATTAAAATTTTGGTTAAAAAGGCTTTATTAGGATTTCACCTTAGACGTTAGGGTTTAGTGACCATTGGTAAGATTTAGGAGGTCAACATTGGTAGACTTCTTTTTTGAAGATGATTTATGAATGACCCTTACAAAAGTGAGGTAAATAGCCGCACGTAAGTGTAAGCCTCTGACGCTTAGCCACGGGCCTTCTAGCATGTAAGCTCCAAATATGGCGCATAGCTGCGGGGTTCTGGTGCGTAAGCGCCATCTTAGCTCTTGGGCGCTAAGATCATTTTTACACCTTTCTTCATTTTTGCTCCAATCTTGAAAAATTTTCACTCCTTTCATCACATTTATCCATTTAATCATACCTACAAGAAAAATACACAAAATACCTTCCATTAAAGTGCAATATCATCAAAAATAGGCATAAAAATGTGTATAAAAATACTATATATTTTAGGTGTATCAAAATCCCCCAAACTTGAAATGTTATTTTTCCTCAAGTGACACTAAACTCATATAAAATCAAATAGTCAAAATATGTGGATGAGTTTCTTTAGATGTTTTTAAAATTTTGTTCTAGAAAAGTAGTAGTCTAATTTATAAAAAATTTAAGTAAATGAGACCAATTTAAAGTTTAGAAATCTCTTAGATAAAGATTAATGAAATATATTAGTTCCTATCTTATTTAGAAATGTTAGTAGAATTTTCAAAATACAGGGTTTAGGCATTTTACTTTCTTTACTTTAAATTCTTTACTGAATAATAATTATTTAGACTATAATATATTTATAAGCTTCAAGATTTTCTCAAATCTTATACTCCGAGAAGATCAGGTGTGGAACCAATTTTTGATCAAACCCTTAAATCCTCAAGCTTCTCCTTCCATTTCACACACTATTTTTTTTATTTTTTTTCTTTTCTTTTCTTTCTCTTTCTTTCTTTTCTCTTTCTTTTTTTTTATTTTTTATAAGGCAATGATTACTATATCTCGATAGGCCTTTAATGATTTTGAATTCCACCCATCCTTTCCTAATACATAAGGTATATATATATAAAACTTTTACTTAAAAATATAATAAAAGTAATGAAAATTATTTTCAATAAAAGAAACTTAGGTATTAAAAACAAAAGTCTAATCCTTATATTTTTCCAAAAAATACAACTTTTCCTACTAAATATAGTTACAAAATATTCATCATTTCTTCACTAAGAAATTATTAGCTTAAAATTTTTCATCCATAATATAAATTTTAACTAAATTTTCTTATTCATTTCAATATTTAAAAATTTTCTTCTCTAATATAACTTCATTTACATAAATATTTTTTAATCAAAATCTAAATTTTATTTTTCGCACATTCGAAAACAAATAAAATTTTAAGTTTCTTTTTAAAAATTGTCCCCCCCCCACCAAAAAAAAAAAAATTTTAAAGTTTTTATTATGATGAACATTTAAGCATGGTAAAAAGATACATGGGTAGGAATTGAAAACTATATGTAATATGCTTGCAGAAATTTTTATATCCTATATATGCAGTTATAAAAATTAAAAACAGGAATGAGAATAACTAATTTGATTTTTAACTTCTCATTTTATAGAAATTCAAGTGGAGGAAATAAAAGCAAATTCACACATACTCAAACAAAAATCCATTGCTAAAGCATATGATAGTAAATTGAAAAGTTAAGCATAAAATTTATATAGTGGATTTTTATAATGCTTTGAACTTCCTAAACAAATTCTGGAATAAGTTCTAAACTAACAAATAAAATTAACTACAAATTAACTAACATAATTATTACTACAAACATTCACATCACATATCACAAGCATTCACATCACATATCAAGCACATATAACATCCACAACTAACATAAAATCAAATTAAAGTAGCTTAGCAACTATTACAGTAGTTAGAAAGACACATTATAGTTCTTTTAACAACCATAAATGAAAATAAATAACACAACATAATAAAAAATAATCCACACAAACATCACATAACATAACATAACACAAATGAAATATCTATCCTAATCATCATCTTCTTCCTCATCATCATCCCCTTCATTCCAGGTACAGGTAGGCACATATGAGGTAAATTGTGGATGAGTGGGTAACACAGCACTAAAATCACCTCCGATCAATCTATCCATGTAATTGTGGTAATTCATCTCATACACACTTTTTTTTGAAGATAATTCCTAATATGATCCAACTTCCCTTCTATATCGTGAACTCGATCTGCAGTGTAATTGATTTTGTATTTCATTTTATTTAATAATTCAGTTTGTGAATCAGAAAAATGACTCGAAGATGCCCGAGATGTGGAATCATGAGATGTTGATGCAAGAGAAATAGATGCACTAGATGCTCTAGAGAATCCTCCTTTCCAGCCAAAAAGTGAGTGCTCAACATATGTTTTAACATTTGTAGTAGTAATAGACTTTAGAGGCTGAAGGACCTCCCAATTCTCAAATCTAACACCGGCCCGCTCACACAATGAATGTATAAGTGAAGCAAATCCCATACCTGCAGTGGTCGCAGCTCTTGCGTACATCCAAATACGATCATAAATAATCTTTCCAATGTCCATCACTTTCCCCCGTTAAATGCAGTAATTTAAAGTGGCTCTTTATACTGTCACCTCGCTCAGATGATTTTTAGGAAATAACTTGGATGATATGAAATAATGCCAGGCTTCGGAAGTGGCATTCAACTTTGAAGCAGGGAAGTTAACTCTTTTCTCATTAGTGATTTTCCATAATCCCCTCCCATCAGCCAAAGCATAAATAATTTCATCTAATTCTTCCTCTGTAAGATTATAATTCGAATAGAAACAAAATGTAATCGGCGATAGTAGATAAAATTTAGGTATTACATCGGGAGTAAAATGTACTAACTATCCTTCTACCAAAATAAAGTTTTCATCAACTCCGGAGGTTTGCATAGAACTCCCGTACAATAGAAGTAACTATTATATCGTTGAAACATCATAATCTATCCCAATGGCGTCTTATAATCATATCTTCTTTCACTCCACCTAACTTATCAAAACCTCACTCCCGGATCGGTTTACGTAACTATAAGGCTTGAACATAATGATCTTGAGCTTTAGAACTAATGAACTTGTCGAATCGAAAGTTGTTCTTTCTTTGCTCCTCTTTGGTGCCATTTCTAAAATTTGCATAAAAATCACCATAAATTCCATATATAACTTTAAATCACTAAAATCAACTCCTAAAGCTTTAAACCACTAAATCAAAGTAAATTCTAATCTTTTTTCTCAAATTTTCACCATGAATAGTGATTTTCGGGTTTCTCCAAGATGCACTCAAACTATATGGTGAAAATCAAAAATTTCTACATAGGTGTAGTTCTCTTACCTCAAGAAGATAAAATCTAACAATTTCCACATTAAATGGCTCAAGAATCACAAATGTAGGTGATGCATTAGCTTCCTAAGTGCGAACACCAAAGGTTGAAGACGATGAGGTAAAAAATTTCGGGATTTTTCAGGTTTTTAAAACCTGAAAACCGATTTTCGCGAACCGAAGTCTAAGTGCGAAAGTATGGTGCTTAGCCGCGGAGCTCTGGCGCGTAAGCACGGAGTTCGTCACTTAGCCATAAATTCGCTGTTTTCGATTTTTTTCGTTAAATACACACTTTCGCTCACTTAATCAACGCCTAAATTATTTTAATAAGTTATCATCACCTTATAATCTTCTTATCTATAGAATTACACTTTTAAAAATGATTCACCATAAGTTTCACATAAACATAAAATTTTACTAAATAAAACACATACAAATTACAAGTCTTTAATCCAAGATACTTGGATAAGATCTCAATTTTTCTAAACACATTAAAACACTTAAATAAAACATTAAAATAAGTATTTAAAATATAAACATATTAGAACATACTACAAAACATAAAATACTAAACACTAATACATAACACAACAATCTAACACTTAACACAACATAAGAACTTGACATAATAATAGAAATAATTCCATTCTCCGAGAGGTGGAATATATCCTTCATTAGTTCTATTTGAACCATTTGGTATATAAATTTGATAGAATGGCCGATAGTTGAAAACACTCACCGAATCTTCTTCTATCCACTTGTTCTTAAAAAATATTGCTTTATCCACTTATTCAACATGACTAGGATGAATAAATTACACCTTTAATTGTCATCTAATATGTACTAATTGTACGTTAGTTTCAATTACCTTTGCTTCAATTGATGTAACATCGGTCTCGATCATTGCAATCTTTTTTAATATTACTTCAATACTAACTGCTAGAAATTCATTTTATAACTCTTGCACACTTTATTAAATAAACTTCTTTTTATTTGCATCCTCCTTCTTCTTAACTTCATTCTCTCAAGAAGACATTTTTCTAACTTAAACTCTTTTATAAGACTCTTAGGATAGAAATTTGGAATGGGATGTATTTCTTTTAATTTGTTTTCTTTTTTTGGAGTAGAATTGGCCTAAAACTGTTCTTCCACGTTCACAAACCATCCATTAACAGGTTGTTGACCTCATTTTTGATGAGGTCTTCTTTTCTTCTTTTTTAGTACTTAGGATCTAGCCTTAGGCTTTTCCTTTGGCTATCTTAGAGGATTAGAATTGGGACCCACCACCTAGAATTTCAAACCACTTCTTAGCTCCCTGTAAACTCCACAAACTTGACTGTAGACCTCTAATCACCTAGAGGGTTGGAAACAAATGTGGAAGTTTAAAGGATGAGTTCCTATAGGACTCTTTGGTCTTAGGACTGCCCTGGGTGGCCTGGTCTGGTGAGGGTTGACTTACACACACTACACTTGTACACTGCACTTTCACACACCTCATAAAACCACACCTATACCCAACTTGACCTCCTGACTCATGAAGGTGATTCACATGGATTGTCCTTAACCCCTAGGCCCTTGGCTAAGAGGGTTAGGAACAACATAGTGAATGCCTCAAATGAGTCCCTTCAAGGCTCATGTGGGCTTGATATGGCTCCATGGCTCAACCAAAATGATTTCATTCCACTTACATTTACCCAATCTTCAATTTTCTAAGTTTTCAATTTTTTACCTCCGGGGCTCCGGACCTGCCTAACCTACCAAATGCCCTTGGAACTACCCAAAATTTGCAAAATCACCTAAATTACCCACAATTACCCAAAATCATTCCTAAACATTTCCCTCCACTCAAATTGATCATCCATAGCCAAAAATACCAAAAATTCCAAAAATACCCCCCAATACCCTCAAAATACCCAAAATGCCCCTCTCGACCCAAAAATCCAAAAATTCAGAAAATTCCCAGAAAATTCCCGAAAATCTCAAATATTTCCAATTACATTTTGTTCAACTACACCATGGGCCAATTTTGTCAATTTGCCCCACTTTTGTCAAAATCCCCAATTTGACCCATTTTAACCCAAAATGAACCCAATGTCAAACCAAACCTACCCAATTGACCCAAATTCTGGTCCAATTCAATTCTAAACTTCAATTCAACATCCCCAACACCAATCTAGACCAAATCAAAGTCCAATTTGATTGGCATTTGAATCCAATTTCACTTTTGACCTTAAAGCCCAATTTGGACCCATGACCCAAACTTAACCCAAACTAATCCAATTCAACTCCAATTAACCCCAAACCTTTTCTAAACCTTCCTTAACATCCCCAAAAACAAAAAAATAACATGATTTGCCCAAAATTTGGACCCAAAACTAAAAGGCCCAATTTTGATCTAAACCCAAACCTAACTAAAATATGCCCAAACCCCAAAATCAAAACCCAACCAAAGCCAAAACCTCTTTGAAACATTCCCATAAACATTTACCAACATTAATTTTACATCAATTTCAATTCTAGCCCAAGATTGGCCCAAGTTAGCCCAAGTTGACCTACATTGGCCCATTTACTAAATTAACCCAAATCCAACCCAATTCAAGCCTAAACCACTTCAAATTTATTTCAAGTCACTCATGAAACATCCCAAAACCAAACCCAACAATTATTTGGTCCAAGCCTTTACCAAACTTTCATCCTAAAGTCCATTTTAAAATCCAAAAGCCCACTTCCCTAAACTATTTTAAAAGCCCATCCAAAATAAAATCCAAAAAGCCCAAACCCATTCCGAAGCTCACATTGACAATTCCTTCTCATCATCCCTTTAATTGGAATCAATTCCTAAGTCCCAAATCAATCATCAAATCAACCTAAGTCAAGCATCATCTAAATTTTCACTAAATTGTCAAAATTTCCAAATTCCTTTTTTATATAAATGAATCCACTTTTCCTAAGCCAAGGATGAGCCAAATGGAGCCACATGCAAGCCATGAACAAGCCACATGAAGCCATGGGGGTTTGACTTGTCACCAAGCCATTAATGGCAAGAAGAAGGAGTCCTTTCTTAATCCTTTGTTAAGCCTTTTTAACCTCTTTAATGCAACACCATAACCCAAAATTAACTTAAACTATCTTGATGGAGACTTTACCACTCCATGGTAGCTGACTCATCTGATCCTCCCTCAGCCCAAATCAGCCATGGGGAGGTGAACCAAGCCCATTTCCATGGGTTGACCAAACCAAGTGCAAAAGAAGCCACCTCCCCATGCCATTTTGATCCAACCACTTTACACATGTAAGGCTTCAATTGAATTCACGAACTTCAACTCCTGACCTCCCTGACCTTGAGGGTGACCCTTGCCTGCTGGCCAGCCACCTGGGTTGCCAGAAAATGCCATGGCCGAGACATGGGGAGGAACCAAACTTTGGAATTCAACCTTGCTGAGTTGCCCCATGCCCAATGGCCACCATGGCTGTTCTTCCCTTGACCTAAACAGCTGATCCCAAGCCCTAACTCCTCCTGGGAGGCCCTCCAGCCTCTCCTATTTAAACCCCACCTCTCTCGGCCATGAGAAGGTGCTGAACCAGACCTTACTGAAACCCTGCCAAAATTGCTCCAGACCACTCTCCATACTTAGAGCAGTTGATCCCCAGTGACAATTTGCCCTAATCCCCACCAATAGAGCCCAATTTCTCAACCAAAATTCCACCCAAAACCAGGACATCTCCCAATTCTCCACCAAATTCAAATTTAACTCTCCCACACCTGCACAAGACCAAGAGAAGGAGTTCCCCAGCGAAAGCCCCCTCTCTAGGTCACCCATCTGTTCCAGACTCCAAAGGTTGAAATCGGTACGTGGTCAAAACCGCACCTGGATAATTCACCAGGCCAGGAGACTTCATCTGGAGCTTGCTTGGCCCCAATCAAAGGTGACACAACCCTCAGATCGAAGCCACACTTCTCTGAGCAAAGGTATGGTCTCAATCTTCTTCCCGAGCTTCTGAACATTCTCCATTTTTATTGAATTAATTTCATGCTACATAAATCGAATGGATGTGTTCGTCTCTTCAAGACGAATCCATAGAGCACAAGAACACGAAAATCTGTTGAGAGATGAGTGAGTTCTTAGGGTTTTAGTGTGGACGGTTCTCGGGCTAGGAGTCTTGGAGACGATGAACGGATGTCGTTCATTCAATACGCGCGCGAACGGACGCGCTCGGATGGCGTCGGACCGAGAGATGGTACGTGAACCGCGGGCCGCGTGGGGCCGAGTCGAATGGCGGCGTCGAACCGAAAGCACCGCGTGGTCGTTCGGGGAAGCTAAGGTTGACGCGGCGTCGATTCGGATAAATAGAAAAATAGGGATTTTCTTATTTATTAAATACCTAGAACTTTGAAAATTCATAACTTTATGTAGAAAAATCCAAAAAATAAAATAAAAATATCCTCTTGCTCGAGTGAACGGAAGAGAATAATGTGGAAAAGAAATCATTTAATTTCATTGAGTATTTGATTTTTAATAATTTATTTACTCTCTGCACATTTTCAATTATTCATGCATGTGTACAATTCACTATGGCATGAGACCATAGAAGCTTTTGAAGCCTCCGAATTTTGGAACATTCCTCGAATTTTCCAAAGTCGGAGGCCACCCCTATGAAGAGTTATTGATTTTTCAATTTTAAGTCACTACTTCGAGTATTTTAATTCTAATAATTAGCATTTGTGAAATAAATTCTAAGAAAATTTGGTGATGTTTCTTACGACCGCAGGACCCTAGGGAAAATAATTTTTGAGTTAACTCTCTTGGAATAGTACCTCAATTGGCTTAAACACCCAAAATGGAACCTTAATTAATTGAAGCTAATCATACATCAAATTGACTTGAAATCAATTCTCCACTGACCTCTAGGATCAGGGGAACTCACCACAAAAGTTTGAAGTCAATTGGATTTGGTTAGCCCTATCAAATGGGTTGATTAAGCAATTTAGCCAAACTTAAACTTCAAAAATTCATAACTTTCAAAATCCTTTTCAAAAATTTACCAAATTGGTTTTGGAGCCTCTCTGATATCAGGGAAATTTAAAAAAATTAAAATTGCAATTTTCCAAAAAAGTTGATTTTTTTGCATTATTTTAATATTTTTAATAATTAAAAAATAATAAAAATCACAAAAATAGTAAAATTCACCAGAATGTCACATTTTGAATTTTAATCACTTAGGAACAAAGCCCATATTTTTCTTAAGTCTCTATGATGAGATATTAAATTTTAAAGCCCTAAGGTAATTTTAAAATTAAAAAAATATATTTTCTAGCATTTCCACTAAAATAATTCTAATAAATCAAAGGAAAATCAGAAAATTATAAAAATTGGTTCTCTAGTTTCCTTGATATCAGAGAGATTTTTGAAAAATATAAAATTCACTTTTCAATCTTTATTTTATTTTTAAATTAATTAATACTCCAAAACTCAAAATAATTATAATAAAAATAACATAATTCAACAAATTACCAAAATTGGTCCAAGTAGTCCTCTGGTCATTAGGAATGTCCCATAATTTTCTTAAGGACAAAAACTTTTTCTTAGTCATGTTGTTGAATTTTCCTCGAAAATCCTTATTTTCCACAAAAAATAATCATATAAATTAAATAAATACAGAAAAATCACATTTTCTCCTCTAATGTCTTGATTGACATATGAGTGAAGCCACATAAAAATTTCAAATTTATTTAAGCTCAATTTAGTGAGTTATGAAATTAGTAAGTTTAAAGGGCAAAATAGTAATTAAAATTTTAACCTATAATTAAAAATTTTAAGTTTAATTAATAGGGTGGGTAAAATATTTGATACTAAGTTGATTTTTTGGATGATTGAAACTTAGGTATTTAAAGGTTATAAACCTACAAAATAATTTAAAAGTAATAAAAAAAACCTTAATTAAATAATTGAATAAATTTGGAAGAATAATAAAAATTGGAATTATTAAAATAGGGATATTATTAGGAAGAAATTTATTCTTTAATCTAAAAATCTCTAAATTAATCACCTCAATAATATTCAATTCCTAATAAAAATGATTATCCAAATTCAAAACCTAAAAGACTTAATCATTAAATTAAATTAAAATTAAAACATTTAAATTAAATCCTTTTAAATTTTCAATTAAATTAATACTTTAACAATTAAAATTGAATCATCTTTAAAGCAAAAAAAATAATAATAATAAAAATAAAATATTTAAATTAAAATTAAAAATAAAACCAAATTAAAATTTAAATTAAAGTTAAAATAAAATTAAAATAAAATTAAATTAAAATTTAAATTAAATTAAATTAAATTAAATTAAACTAAATCACATTAAATTAAATTAAATTAAAACATATTAAATTAAATTAAATTAAATAAAAAAATAAAATCAAGTTAAAATAAAATTAAAATTAAATTAAATAAATAAAATTAAAGTAAAATTAAAACTAAATCAAAATTAAATTAAATTAAAATTAAATTAAATTAAAATTAAATTAAATTAAGTTGAATTAAATATAACATCACTTAAGACATAAAGAATTCAAAAATAAATCTAAAACAACTTGAACATTATTCCAAACTTAAACCCATTAATTGAAATTAAATTAAATCACAAATCACTTGAACATCGATTTGCCCTCAAAAGCTCTTATTGTCATAAATCCTAAATAAAGTGCTAAGTGAAGTGTTACTTCACTCATAGGATATTCAAATGTCCTAGTTCACTGGGCAAGTTAACAAAACTTGAACTCCTGGATGATTAATTCATTTTGTATAATTAAATTCTCTTGACTTAAAACAATCCTAAAAGTATTGAAAAGATGTTTAAGATTCGTCTTAAGCACTTCCTCAGTACGATAGGATGTTTATAAGAACAACTGAACTTAATTGTTCTTTGACAAAGAAAATCGTCCTCAAACCAAAACACAAGAACCTAGACGTCATAGGAGATGACTAGCTATAGGATTAGGAACTTGGTAGAAAACCATAACCCTTCCCTTAGCTTTACCTAGGAACTTGCTTTAAATGCTTAAATATTCTAAATTGTGTTTTAGTGCAGCCTGGGATGACGGGAAGACCCTCCAGGTACGTTTTTATTTTATTGCATATTACCTTATTGCAAATGCACTTTACTTTTCTTGCATGATAAACAACTGTTGCTTAGGATTGTTCCTAAAACTAAAACCAAAACTAAATTAAAAGTCTTTGCAAGATAAAATTCATCGCCACAACATTTCAAAATATAAAACAACTCAAAATTTAATCACAAACAGAATACAAAACTACAATTATAACTAAATTAAAACGTCTTGTTGGATGATCGGGAATACCTCGGATGATGTAACCTACGTGTTGCTAATGGGATTTCCCACGGTATAAATGAAAGTGTGGAACTCATTTAGTTGAGTTTAGCAAATTCATCTGGACTAAGTGAATCCGATAAGAATAATGATGCCAGAAGGATGGAACCGTGCGATCTTAATCGGTGTTGTTATAATCAACTTTAAGTTTTGTTTTAACTAAAACACTAAAAACACTTGGATTTTAAGACTTCTCCAAACCAGAACACTTTTCTCATCTCTTGATTTTCACCTTCTATAACTAAACCCCTCTGCAACAACAAAGAGCTCGGAGCATGGTGGGCAGCACGGCCATCGTCATCAGCAAAACCTGAGTCTACTTCAGCAAAACATTCTTAGAACTAAATAACCAAGCCATAAGATTTCGAGGTAGCTTGCCTAGTGCAAAATAAATCCTCAACCTTTTGTTAGGCATTTGCATTGTAAATTAAGCCCTAACCGGTCTTAGGATTCCGAGGCAGTCGTCCGATACGACATAAACCCTCACATCTTCGAGGCTATTTGTATGGTCTTGTCATACGAACATAAGTCCTAATTAATTAAAATTGGCAAGATCAAAACATTAAATAAATATTAGGACTTTCCTAAATTCAAGCCAAACAATAGGATAGTCGGGAAATTATCGAAGTTCGCTTCGAATCTGTAATTTCTCCTACCTTTCTTCCTTTGAATTCCCAAAACAAAATGTTCTAAATTTGATCCATTCTCTATCGAAATTCTAAAATTCAATCCTTTGAAAACTTAAACTTTGAGATTCTTGAGAGCAGAATTATTGATTATTATCGAGAGTTTTCTTAAGTGATTCCCGTTATTTAAGATGTAATTAACTATAGGGCCTTGCCCTTATAGGGAATTTTAAGAACCCAGGTAATATAAACCCTGTTCAATTCATTTATATTAAGCAGGGGAATTTGTCGGCTTATAAAATTGGTTCGAAGACCAAACGGATGTCACAAATCTTCTAGTTCATTTAATCGAGGCCCATCACCAAACAGTGTGTCTATTACTATCCGGGATGTAAGGTCGGTTTGATTTCATATCTTAAAATTATTTTCAAAATTAAATAATACTTTTAGAATTATTTATTTAAATTAAATTAAAATTCACCGACAATTTCGTAGGCGACCCCTTTTCAAAATAAAAGACTCAACCTAAAAATATGCCGACAACTTCTGGCGACTCCGCTGGGGACAAATTCCTCTCTCCATTTTTTTTAATCAGATAGTTCTGCTTTCAAAAATCGGTAGTGTATCCATGTCCCTAGTGGATCAAACTACCCTTCTTTCCATTGGAATACTATTTTCATTTGTACCTTGAGCGAGTATAGCCAACATTCTCTCGGATTTAGGAGCCACTATTTAGACACCCCTAAACAGAGAGGTTCTGAGATCCTTTTACCTCATTTTAGAGGTGGGGTGGACCCCCGATAGGTATTAGTTTAGGTGCGATCTTGAGGGTCGAGAAGTTTCTACAAAACTTTCTCTTCCTTTTCCAGTTCCTAATCAATTCCTTTTATCCTTCCTACAACTCTCCTTCTTTTAATAACTCTCTATCTTAATGAACAAATCTTTTCGAAAAACAATTTTCTTTTAATACCACAAATACACTAAGGTAAACGAAAATGTGTTCGGACTCTTTCTTTTTCGTCATAAGTTTTACGACAAGAAGAAGCACGACTCGGGGACTAACACTTGGAATCCGCCCGCGCAAATGGAAGCCCCAAAACTCGATCTTCTCCTTCGTCAACGGATCTGGACTCCGTCCGTGTTCAAGAATGAATCGCTCGATAATGGAATCATTCGATTCGGACAAGGATTCGGGGACACCGACATCAGAATCCCTGACGTCACTCTCTTTTCACTCACAAACAAAGTACCAGAAACTGAGAAGCTGTTGATTGAGTTTAACCTCAAGTCAACTCATGAATTCCCTCCTCTACAAAAGATTCCAACTGAGAGGAGTACTGTTGTTCGCAAAAGGACTGTTGTTGCTACCCCCACCTGGTCTAGTTGTCTCTGCACCTACCCCGGCTTCTACCAGACTAAAGGGGAAGGAAATTCAGAATCGTGATGAACTTATTGCCGTGGAGGGTACGGATCTTCTCGTAAAACCTTCCGTTTTTAAAATCGGGTCCGAGCTCGAGAATTCCACCACCGACACGTACTCGCAGGAGGAACATAAGTAGAAGGATTGCTAGAGAAGCCAAAGCCGCCGAAGTTGCTTTCCTAGAGGAAATCCCAGAATTGCCCGAGTATACACCGCTGCCTGAATACATACCACTCTTGGGAGGAAGTAGGTTCCATCCCCTCTCCGCCGCAGAGGATGAGTAAAATGTCCGCAAGATTGCTGCTGCATTGCCCCAGCCCGCATATTACAATGATGGCCGCAAGAAAAGGGCTAGAATAACACCGTTTGCTCGATTGCAAACCCTGTTAGAAAAGCTAGCAAAGAAAGAAAAATGCCCCGTGTCGGAGATTTTAAGAAGGATAGGGCGGGTGCCGCCAAGTCCCGTCTTGGGCGGCGAGTAGAACTCGCTATCGCCGCGGAAAAGCCGAATAAGAGAATGAAAGCTAGTCCACATGTCGTTATTTCAGGACTACAAATTAGGGAGGATACCACCTTCCAAAGCATTTGGTCGACGAGACCATCCGAGTCCTAGACCTTCTACTATTAGAAGGATGGTATGGCGTCCCACTATCGGACAATTAAGATTAAAACAACAACCCGAAAAGGAAAGTCTCGTCGAGAGACTTGAGTCGAAGAAAGTGCTACCGCAGTGAAGAGGACTCATGAGAAGGAAACCCGAGCAGCTATCCCATGACGACCGCAAAGATGTACGTAAAAGACCACTAGAAGATGCTATGGAGAAGCTAAGAACCGATATTCGGCGATTAGCAAGAGAAAGAGAAGAGAAATTCGGAGATGAAGTCGACTCGTCAGAGTTCATGGATGATGAATATGCAGAAATTAACATGGTTGAAACACGAGCTTCGTCAGCTTCACAAGGTGCTCCTGCAGCCGCAGAAAGAGAGGAGCCGGAAGTAATGAGGATGCAGCTTCAAGAGAAAGATGATACGATCGCCCAAATGGCAAAAAGGATGGAAGAGATGGTCGCAGCCCTAGCCACTCTCCAGAGTCAGGTTCAACCCCAAAGAGAAACACCCCCGAAGTTATTCACATTGTAGACGAAGGAAAGGAGATTACATCCATCAACGGGGATGATCAATTAAAAAAGGACACAACAAAAAATATGATTCCAGAAAAGGATATCAAGAGCATGGTGGAACAGCAGGTGTGAGAAGCCTCGGCACAATCAAAGAGTGGGACATCCATTCGGACGGGTAGGCCTTAACCCGAAGAATTCGACGCTGTCCAATACCCGATAGTCTTCGTACCACCTCTGTTCAAGACCTTTGATGGAACCGGAAACCCCCGACAGCATGTTGCACATTTTCATGCCAGTTGTTGCAATGCCGGCGGAAGTGATGCTTTACTCTTTCGACAATTTGTCAGCAGCCTGTCAGGGATCGCCTTTGATTGGTATGCGGAATTACCGAACGGTTCGGTGAAGACATTTTCAGAATTAGAGAACCTCTTCATCAAGCGATTTGTCGGAGCTCGAGCACCACATCACTATAGGTGATTTAGTGGTAGAGAAGCGATAGCCGAGCGAAACTTTGGTGGACTACATACTTCGATGGAGGAATCTAAGTATGAAGTGTGAGCCACAGCTAAAAGAACAGCATGCAGTCGGCATTTTACTGAAGAGCATTCATGGCCCGATAGCACTTCTCCTCAAGGGATTTACTATTAAGGCTTTCGAGAAATTGTTAAGCAAGGCCGAAAGTTTGCAAGAGGAGGCAAAGCAATTAAGTTTCACCGATAAAACAGACAAACAAAAGCCCGTGAAAACTTGTGGAAAGAAGTCCGGATCGTCGCAGCTTGTCGATAAAGGCAAGCGGCCAATACAAATACCGTCGAACGGCCGCAGCAAATTCAACGAATCACCAAGAACCCCGACCCAGCTATCGGTCATCTCAACAGGATGAACAACCGCCTCGTCCACAACGTACGCTAAGGGAGCTTCGAGCAGGGAGTATCCGTTCAAGAATGAGGCAAGTGCCAAAATGTTCCGCAGCTCGATGAAGAATCCGCATTTCCAATCGCCGTAACCTAAGAGACCGAAGAAGTCGACAAGAAAGGTGATCCCAACTTTTGCCCTTACCACCGGATGCTTGGACATAAGATAGAAGATTGTATTACCTTCAAAAGTTGGCTCAATGACAATCTTCTAAAAGGGAATATAACGATCCAGAAGGAGTACATGAAGGAACCCCAGAAAGGAGGTTCCATCAATGTTATCTCGACCGATCTCATTGTTCCGATAGATCCCTATGCGACCGATGATGGATGGACTACCGCTTGGACAATCACTCCTCGGTGCGAGCCTCAATTCGGAGTTCGAAACCTATCAAGCTCGGTATTATCACTTGTGATAGAAGAACCACCTCAACAAGAGATGATTGAAGAAAAGAAGAAAATTGATGAAGAAGAAAAGACCGAGGCTTTTAAGGCTAGATTAGGGGTTGCTTATCCTAGGATGGTTGTTTCCGATTCGGGGGAGAAATCCCTCGAACCTCTGACTCTGTATGATTATTTGCTCACTCCGGTGGGATCTTATAATGATAAGGGTTATGGCGTTGGCTACGTTTTGATCGTTTCTAACGATTACGTAACTAGCGACAACCAACCTAATCCGGACATCAATTCCGATACAAGTAACAATTCTCAAATCATACACAATCTCGACGATCACAACGACAAAGAAGACATCCACCAAGGAGGCTACGAGAGTTTAACAAGCAACGAATCTATTTGCGAGTTTCGAGGAGCTCCGATCACAATAGTAGTTAGAGCCTTCGTACTCCGAAGCTAATCCGAAGAACTCGTCATTCCGATTCGAGAGGAGACACCAGAGAAACTCAATACCAGATTCAGAAGAAATTACAGAAGTCAACTTAAGAAGTGGAAGAGTTCTACCTCCGAGAATGGGTCCAAAGGACAAAGGAAAGCGTGTGGTTGTTCAGGAAGAACCAACCCCGGCAGAAGAAATACCCATTCGGGAAGAAATCGAGACACATGGAAATAAAATGGATTACAACGTGCTAGCCCATCTTAGGAAACTACCGGCCAAACTGAGCATCTACGACGCTCTCATCTTATCAAAGGAGATGAGAG
Source organism: Papilionanthe hookeriana x Papilionanthe teres (assembly GCA_022702705.1). NCBI lineage: Eukaryota > Viridiplantae > Streptophyta > Magnoliopsida > Asparagales > Orchidaceae > Papilionanthe > Papilionanthe hookeriana x Papilionanthe teres. The sequence continues at coordinate 29,956 of JAKZJZ010000632.1, forward strand.
AAGCTCGATCAAGGCCTTACTTGATCCGTAAATTTGCTTAACTCAAATGACCGGAGATTCCTTAGATGAGGTTTCGCTCGTTAAAGAAACAACGAGGTGTTACCTTCACGGACAATGACCTACTACTTGGGACGGCAGACCACAACCAACCGTTGTACATTTCGGCTATAATCGGGAAGTTTACACTCTCCGCAGTATTGGTGGATCCAGGAGCATCGATCAATATAATGAATCTTCGAATGCTAGCATACTTGAAATTGATGCTCGCGAGCTCGAAGCGGACAAAATGTTATTAAGAGGATTCAACCAGAAAGGAGAAAGAGCCCTCGGATCGATAACACTACTAATGAAGACCGGTGACTTGGCAAAGACAACCGCAAAATTTCACATAATTGATTCAGAAACATCATTCAACGCTCTACTGGGCCGACCATGGATACATGAGAACCGGATGGTACCATCATCCCTACATCAGTGCATCAAATACTACGATGGAGGGGAACAAGTGCATCAAAGGTGACTTACAACGATTCTCCGTACATGAGATTGGAATCCATGAAGATGCAAGCTTTATTATGCACCTCCGAAGAAAACAATCTTCTCCAGAGATACCATAACGAATGAAGCAAAGGAAGTTTGGGACAACGAAGAACTCGAAGTTCTAGTCCAACAGTCATTCACCACTCCCTTACGACGAGATGGTGAAGGTTTCTCCACAACTCGCATCCGAGGTCGAGGCCGGGACGAGGTCGTGGCGGAGACGTTAAGACAGTTGGACGAGGAAACCAGCCATCAATGTCGATTGAGAAGACAACTCGAAGAAGAAAAAGAGATCAAGCAAGAAGTAGCGACAATAAGTCGGAAGAAGCCGCAATTCAGGATCTCTCTCGAAGATGAAAAGAACGAGGAATATAAATCGATGTACGAGAAGATTAACCACTATGTACATACTATGACCCTGACCCCGATCAATTCTAATAAGATCGAGGGTATGGTGGTCAAAGAGGTACGTAGCGGCGGTACAAAGCCCATCAAATTTTACCGTGGTGCTCCCTCCTCCAAAACTAAAAATAATGTACAATTTAAAGATGCTACTTCATCAGAATTAATGGAATTACCTTTTGAGTGGTACTCTCCCTGTGTTCAAAATTTAATTCAGCGTGGTTTCTTACCTCGACAATGGACAAAAGGTCAATCACAACATTTTGAAAAATTATGGAATAACTCCGATCGTCCACCCAATTCAAAACATGGTCTCGGATTCGGCACAGTAGGATCAGTTGACGATACCGAATTTTGCTTGGTTGTCACTTACGAGTCTAATGAAAACCGCATGGAAACTACGGAAGAATTTGAAGATTTACAAATTGGAGATGCTCCACCGTAATTCAAAGAAGAGATTAAATCTATAATTGATGAGTTAACGGAAGTTAACTTAGGTACTAGCGAAAAGCCTAGACCTACCTTTGTTAGCTCCTTACTCAATAAAGAAGACTCCGAAGAAATAATCAAGTTATTAATGGAATTTAAAGACTCGTTTTGCTTGGAGATACGAAGAGATGCCGGGATTAGCTCCAGAGGTCGCAGTCCATAAGCTAGGAGTGGATCCTACTTCTGTCCCAGTCAAACAAGGTCCCAGAACAATGCGTCTAGAAATTGAACAACAAGTCATAGCTGAAGTTAATAGACGCTAAATTTGTCCATGAAGAACAATACCTAACTTGGTTAGCCAATGTGGTACCAGTCAGGAAGAAGAATGGTCAGATCAGAATTTGTGTGGATTTCAGAGATTTAAACAAGGCAAGTCCAAAAGATGAATTCCCTCTACCGATCCTGGAATCAATGATCGACATTGCTTCAACACATGAAATATTCTCATTCATGGATGGATCTTCGGGATACAACCGGATAAAATGGCTCCGTAAGATGAAAAACTTACAGCATTCAGAACGCCGATCGGAGTATATTGCTACACAATCATGCTATTCGGACTGAAGAACGCAGGAGCAACCTACCAGAGAGCGATGACAAGAATTTTTGATGATCTCATTCACAATCAAGTCGAATGCTACGTGGATGATGTGGTCATCAAAAGTAAAGTAAATAAAAACCACCTGTATGATTTGAGAATTGTTTTCGAACGATTAAGACAATTTAACCTTAAGATGAATCCCTTAAAATGCGCCTTCGGCGTCACCTCTGGGAAATTCTTAGGATTCCTTGTCCGACATCGTGGAATCGAAATCGACCCAGAAAAGATTAAAGCTATCTTAGAAATGCCGCCTCCCAAAACCTTAAAACAACTACGATCTTTTCAAGGGAAGCCGGCATATCTTCGACGCTTTATCTCAAACTTGTCGGTAGGTGTCAGCCTTTCTCGGCATTGGTTAAAAAGGATGCCAAATTCATTTGGGAAGAGAAATGCCAAAAGGCCTTCGAGGAGATTAAACAATACTTAATGACACCTCCCGTCTTAGCAGCCCTGAGCCTCGGGTAGACCATTGATACTTTATACCGCGGCTTTAGACGACTCTCTCGGAGCCCTGTTAGCCCATGTCAATGATGAGGGCAAAGAAAATGCTCTTTACTACCTAAGCCGCCGTTTACTTCCGACGGAAATAAAGTATCCCACAATCGAAGAGCACTCGTTTGGCCCCCGATCTTCGCCGCTCAAAAGCTCGTGCACTACATGCTCTCTCATAAGGTCAACCCGATCTCGAAATTTAATCCATTGCAATACTTGATGACCCATCCAACGCTTTCGGCGGACTTGCTAGGTGGTCAATGATATTATTGCAATTCGATATAACTTTCGTGCCTCTTCGTGTGGTAAAGGGACAAGTCCTAGCGGACTTCCTCGCAAGACACCCTTTGCCGACAGAATCTCCTCTTAATGATGACTTGCCAGATGAACAAATAATGAGCTTAGAAGACCCTGATGATCGACGTTAGGAATTATATTTCGACGGAGCATCTTCATTACACAAGGACGAAGAATCGTAAGTGATAGTTCCCGGTAAGGCAGGAATCAGACTAATCTTTATAACACCGGAGCGAGGGATGTTAAGATACTCCTACCACTTAATAGAACCATGTACAAACAATGAAGCAGAATACGAAGCCCTCATAACAGGACTGGAATTAACTATTCAAATGGGGATAACAAACATCAACATCTACGGGGATTCGCCGTTAATCATTCAACGATCGCCGTACGAGTACGAAATTTTAAAGCCAAGACACGAGCAATACTTCCGATATGCCATACGAGCTTGTTGGAACAGATTCCGAATGTGACAATCTACAAATTTCCCGAAAAGAAAACGCTTTAGTAGATGCGTTAGCCCGCCTCGCAAAAGAATTTGCTTGCTTGCAAGATGAATCGATGGAAGTGTCGGTTCACGGACGTCGAGTCCTATCACGACTCGACATAGACACAATACACAAATCGAAAAAGAAAAGAATCGATTAGCAAGCGATGACGAAAAATACGGAAGATTGGCGACATCCATTAATAGACTACTTGCAAACGAGAAAACTACCGGACGATAGGTCGTTAGCCCATCGGATCAAGAAAAGAACTCCGTCCTACGCATTAATAAACAACACATTATACGGAAGGTCTTTCGATCAAATGTGGCTAAGGTGCCTAAGCGGGTCCGAGGCCCGTGAAATTGTTAAAGAGGTGCATTCAGGACTCCGAGGCACTCACCGTCGGGTCCGAAAATGAAAATGAAAATTAAAAGACTAGGGTACTACCGGCCCTCGATGATGACCGACCGCATGAAAATCGCCAAGAGCCGTCACCAATGCCAAGTGCACGGAGTGGTTCTACACCAACCTCCAAAAGTGCTACATCCGACAATCGCGTCGTGGCCATTTGAATGTTAGGGCACCGATATAGTGGGTCCAATAGAACCACCATCTTCAAAAGGACATCGCTTCATTCTTGTGGCTACGCATTACTTTTCCAAGTGGCAGAGGCAGCTCCACTCGGAGAAGTGAAAGCACACCACGTGCTACGGTTTTTAAGAACCAAGTTGTCTACCATTTTGGAGTGCCGCGCAGGATCATCTCAGATAATGGATCAGCATTCAGAAGCACGCAAATCAACAATTTTGTCAGGAGACATGGAATCGACTGGCGGTATTCAACAATTTACTACCCAAGAGCAAACGGCCTAACTGAGGCTTTTAATAAAACTCTCATTCAAATCTTAAAGACAACTTTGGACGATAATAAGAGAAATTGGCACGAGAAGTTATTAGAAGCCTTATGGGCCTACCGGACAACCTTCAGAACTCCTACTCAAGCTACACCTTACGCTCCGGTGTATGGGTCCGAGGCGAGTGTTACCCTTAGAGGTCCAGCCTTCCTTCACTCGAATTGCGCTTGCAAATAAAATCACGACGAAGAGAATGCCAAATTACGACTAGAGGAATTAGAAAGCCCGGAAGGGAAAAGACTTGTAGCGCACCGAATTTAGAACTATACCAAGCTAAGATGGTTCAAGCCCATGACAAACTGGTCCGCCCAAGAACCTTCAAAGTTGGTGACTTAGTTCTCGTTCTCAAGAGACCTATCCTTGCACACTGCAAGATAGGAGGAAAATTTGAACCCACTTGGGAAGGACCGTTTGTGGTTGAAGCAGTATACTCAGGAGGCTCTTACCAGCTAGTGAATTGCCAAGGAGAACGACATATGCTTCCCATCAACGGACGATACTTGAAGAAGTATTACACTACCTGATGTTTCGAAGGAATGAATTCTTCATCCCTAGAAGCACGAGCTAAGTAATTACTTATGACTGGGTCTGAACCCAAAAATAATAAAAATGTGCTAAAATAAATAAAATCGTGATAATAAAGTTTTCCTTGTTCTCTCTTCCAAATCAATATCTTTTTCCCGATCTTTTCCCACTTCATTCCTGTTAAATTTAAAAATATAAAAGGAATAATAAAAAAAAGAAAAACTCTGTCTTTAATAAACATTTTCTTAATGTTCTTGTTCTTAGTACAGCCCCTGATCCTTTTCCTTGTCTTTTCGCAGGAAATGTCGAACGGGCGGTTGGTCCTGAACTTTAGAAATGGCGTAAGCCTTGCACTCGACGAAAAGAGGGTGAAAGATGGAGAGATAATAGAGATCGACTCGGACTTCGCACCGGCAGGCCCGCAATACGAGGAAGGTGATCGGGTCCCGACTGACCGAGAGAACCGCCCGATCGACAAGAATGAAAGTGGGAGGCCCAAGCCACCAACCCAGCAGCAAGAAAAAGAAAACAAACACTGAGGAGGACAAGAGAATCAAGTCTGTAGTTGCTACAGCAGAGGGCAGGCTTATCAGCGCCGCACCCACAGAAATTCAGGAAGTATGAAGAGCTACTCTCACAGCAACTCAACGAAGAAATAAAAATTGTCGTATCCGCAAGATGTTGACTAAACTAGCAGCGGACCAGCGCGACGAGGCAGTCGCTATTTCCAGTGCATATACTTCAAGGATACCAGTTCGCCAGGACCTGATGAAAGAAGGCCAGCTCCGAGAATAACAGAAGAGACCAGGGAAATCTCAAGAAGATCAGAAGAAGGAAGGCTACCACGCCACCGGATGAAACCACCGCGTAATGCATAACCTTGTTGTAAAAGCAACCCCGGAGGATGTCCTGACGGAGACCATCCCTGAGGAGCCGAGGTATGCAGGAAAATGCGAAGGGATTGAGCCATATATCCCACAGTACATCACCAGGCCTCGCCATTTGCAGATTATTCCAGAATATGAGCTAGCAAGAATGCAGAATGTCGAGAAGCAAACTTTTGAATACTTCGAGAGAATTAGAGGCAGGAGGATCAATATACTAGAAGGCCTCGAGCTACATACAAACGTCTTCTCAGAATACGAACAACAACAAATCGTGGACTGCATCCGGGATTTGAAAAGAATGGGTCGAGAAGGTCGCTTAAGAGAAAACACCTACTCGGAACCCCGGAGATGGATGTCAGGGAAAGGGAGAATTACAATACAATGTGGATGCTGCTACAACTTCGCAAAAGAAAGGAAGGGAAACCCACCGGGAATACTCCGTCATGGCAAGGTAGATCCAATGCCATTGGTCATCAAAAGGATGGTAAAGAGAATGATAACATGGAGGGTATTGCCGGCGGATTGCATACCCAACAGCTTGCATCATTAACATTTATAAGAAGGTTGATCGCATACCCCCACACATCGATCACCACGACTTTGTCGGACCTTTCGCACGCCTTCTTTTTGAATGAATGTAATATCATGTTCGGATCCGACCTCCGGATAGCGAGGCCCAGGTGAGTTCCGAGGGCCAATAAAGATACCATTACCGGTAGGTTCCGTCATGATACTAAAGGGCAACGGAGCAGATGTCGCTAAACATTGCATACCGGGAGTACCAATGAAGCGGATCTCAGTTACTTTCAGAAGGATGGATGACAGGAAAGCACCTTACCACTTCCAGCCAGACCCGGAGCTAGAGAGCCTCCGGCCTTACGAGCTGTGAGTTACATGGAAAATATCACACCTCCAACGCACATCCATACGGCATCCTTGCCAAGGATGGCTTGGAAGGTGATGTTATTGACCATGTACCTCACTATTCAGACATGGATTTTTGACAGATGCCTTTTTGGATGGATCGACAAAGATCATACATAGTCCATTTTGAGTCTACATGGATTGTATGAAATGTATTCCAGATCAAGTTGTATGATGTATCTTCAAGCATGATTGGAATGAAAGTGACCATGTCACATTTTTGGCCTTCACCTCTTTTGTGCAAGTTGACTGGGAAACGCCATTGAAGTTAAATGAACTTCGAACAAAGAACAAAAAAGAAACAAAAAGAATAAAAGATAACTTTCCTTAAAACATCTAAAAAAAATGATGAACACCGAATTCACATGAACATTAAATGGACGATAAAATAAATTTGAATCGTTAAAGGACAAACAAAATGAACATAAATTTTAAATCAAATCTCAGATCAAATTCAAATTCACTCCTTCCGAGATCTCAAATCAAATCAAAAGTCAAATTCAAACTCAATCTTCCAAATCCTGAAATCCAATCCGTTCGACTCTCTCTCTTGTCCGGGATGGAAGCGGTTGATTCCATTGACACGGAGCCACGAGATTTTCGATTCGGATCCGATGGCGAGGAATTGTATCCAATCGAAACCAAGCAACTTTCGATCAACTCTTTGAGTGGGATATGTAACATCTACGTATTCCCTCCTAATCTATTTCTTTCAACAAAAATCTTTTACAACTTTCATGAAATTCTCGAAACACCAAAATTCTACACATTTCAAATAAACACTACAAATCTTTGCAAAATCAATTACAATTCAAAATCAAATTCTTGAGGTTAAGGATTTTACATCCGAGACTGCATTGCTTTAGGATTCTTTCCCTATCGCAATGAGATACATCAAAATCAAATTCTTGGGGTTGAGGATTTTACTTCCGAGACTCGCATTGCTTTAGGATTCTTTCCTATCCCAATGAAATACATCAAAATCAAATTCTTGGGGTCGAGGATTTTACATCCGAGATCGCATTGCTTTAGGTTCTTTCCCTATCGCAATGAAATACATAAAAGTCAAATTCTTGGGGTTGAGGATTTTACATCCGAGACTGCATTGCCTTAGGATTCTTTGCCTATCGCAATGAAATCATCAAAATCAAATTCTTGAGGTTGAGGATTTTAAATCCGAGACTGCATTGCTTTAGGATTCATTCCCTATCGCAATGAAATACATCAAAATCAAATTCTTGGGGTTGAGGATTCTACATCCGAGACCGCATTGCTTTAGGATTCTTTCCCTATCGCAATGAAATACATCAAAATCAAATTATTGGGGTTGAGGATTTTACATCCGAGACCGCATTGCTTTAGGATTCTTTCCCTATCGCAATGAAATACATCAAAATCAAATTCTAGAGGTCGAGGATTTTACATCCGAGACCGCATTGCTTTAGGTTCTTTCCCTATCGCAATGAAATACATCAAAGTCAAATTCTTGGGGTTGAGGATTTTACATCCGACACTCGCATTGCTTTAGAATTCTTTCCCTATCGCAATGAAATACATCAAAGTCAAATTCTTGGGATTGAGGATTTTACATGCCGACACCGCATTGCTTTAGGATTCTTTGCCTATCGCAATGAAATACATCAAAATCAAATTCTTGAGGTTGAGGATTTTACATCCGAGACTGCATTGTTTAGGATTCTTTCCCTTTCGCAATGAAATACATCAAAATCAAATTCTTGGGGTTGAGGATTTTACATCCGAGACTGCATTGCTTTAGGATTCTTTCCCTATCGCAATGAAATACATCAAAATCAAATTCTTGGGGTTGAGGATTTTACATCCGAGACTGCATTGCTTTAGGTTCTTTCCCTATCGCAATGAAATACATCAAAATCAAACTTTTGGGGTTGAGGATTTTACATCCGAGACTGCATTGCTTTAGTATTCTTTCCCTATCGCAATGAAATACATCAAAATCAAATTCTTGGGGTTAAGGATTTTATATCCGAGACTGCATTGCTTTAGGATTCTTTGCCTATCGCAATGAAATACATCAAAATCAAATTATTGAGGTTGAGGATTTTACATCCGAGACTGCATTGCTTTAGGATTCTTTCCCTTTCGCAATGAAATACATCAAAATCAAATTCTTGGGTTTGAGGATTTTACATCCGAGACTGCATTGCTTTAGGATTCTTTCCCTATCGCAATGAAATACATCAAAATCAAATTCTTGGGGTTGAGGATTTTACATCCGAGACTGCATTGCTTTAGGTTCTTTCCTATCGCAATGAAATACATCAAAATCAAACTTTTGGAGTTAAGGATTTTACATCCGAGACTGCATTGCTTTAGGATTCTCTCCCTATCGCAATGAAATACATCAAAATCAAATTCTCGAGGTTGAGGATTTTACATCCGAGACTGCATTGCTTTAGGATTCTTTCCCAATCGCAATGAAAAACATTAAAATCAAATTCTTGGGGTTGAGGATTTTACATCCGAGATCGCATCGTTTAGGATTCTTTCCCTATCGCAGTGAAATACATCAAAATCAAATTCTTAGGGTTGAGGATTTTACATCCGAGATCGCATTGCTTTAGGTTCTTTCCCTATCGCAATGAAATACATCAAAGTAAAATTCTTGGGGTTGAGGATTTTACATCCGAGATCGCATTGCTTTAATATTCTTTGCCTATCGCAATGAAATACATCAAAATCAAATTCTTGAGGTTGAGGATTTTACATCCGAGACTCGCATTGCTTTAGGATTCTTTCCCTATCGCAATGAAATACATCAAAACCAAATTCTTGGGGTTGAGGATTCTACATCCAAGACTGCATTGCTTTAGGATTCTTTCCCTATCGCAATGAAATACATCAAAATCAAATTCTTGAGGTTGAGGATTTTATATCCGAGACTGCATTGTTTTAGGATTCTTTCCCTATCGCAATGAAATACATCAAAATCAAATTCTTGGGGTTGAGGATTTTACATCCGAGATCGCATTGCTTTAGGTTCTTTCCCTATCGCAATGAAATACATCAAAGTCAAATTCTTGGGGTTGAGGATTTTACATCCGAGACTGCATTGCTTTAGAATTCTTTCCCTATCGCAATGAATACATCAAAGTCAAATTCTTGGGGTTGAGGATTTTACATCTGAGACTGCATTGCTTTAGGATTTTTTGCCTATCACAATGAAATACATCAAAATCAAATTCTTGAGGTTGAGGATTTTACATCCGAGATCGCATTGCTTTAGGATTCTTTCCTTTCACAATGAAATACATCAAAATCAAATTCTTGGGGTTGAGGATTTTACATCCGAGACTGCATTGCTTTAGGATTCTTTCCCTATCACAATGAAATACATCAAAATCAAATTCTTAGGGTTGAGGATTTTACATTCGAGACTGCATTGCTTTAGGTTCTTTCCCTATCGCAATGAAATACATCAAAATCAAACTTTTGGGATTGAGGATTTTACATCCGAGACTCGCATTGCTTTAGGATTCTTTCCCTATCGCAATGAAATACATCAAAATCAAATTCTTGGGGCTGAGGATTTTACATCCGAGACCGCATTGCTTTAGGATTCTTTGCTCTATCGCAATGAAATACATCAAAATCAAATTCTTGAGGTTGAGGATTTTACATCCGAGACCGCATTTCTTTAGGATTCTTTCCCTTTCGCAATGAAATACATCAAAATCAAATTCTTGGGGTTGAGGATTTTACATCCGAGACCGCATTGCTTTAGGATTCTTTCCCTATCGCAATGAAATACATCAAAATCAAATTCTTGGGGTTGAGGATTTTACATCCGAGACTGCATTGCTTTAGGTTCTTTCCCTATCGCAATGAAATACATCAAAATCAAACTTTTGGGGTTGAGCATTTTACATCCGAGACTGCATTGATTTAGGATTCTTTCCCTATCGCAATGAAATACATCAAAATCAAATTCTTGGGGTTGAGGATTTTACATTCGAGACAGCATTGCTTTAGGATTCTTTCCCCATTGCAATGAAATACATAAAAATCAAATTCTTGGGGTTGAGGATTTTACATTCGAGACTGCATTGCTTTAGGATTCTTTGCCTATCGCAATGAAATACATCAAAATCAAATTCTTGAGGTTGAGGATTTTACATCTGAGACTTCATTGCTTTAGGATTCTTTCTCTATCGCAATGAAATACATCAAAATCAAACTTTTGGGGTCGGGGATTTTACATCCGAGACCGCATTGCTTTAGGATTCTTTCCCTATCGCAATGAAATACATCAAAATCAAATCATCTAATACCGCATTGCTCGAGATCTCTCCTCATTGTAATGATTCAATCCAATCAATTCAATTTTCTTTTGAGGTTGAAGATGTCACATCTAAAACCACAAAGTTCAAATCCCTTCAAATTAATCTTAACAAAACTTTAATCTAAATTTAAACTTAAACTAAAATCCGAGCTCACACATCAAAACTTAAACTGAAACAAATTAAATCTAAATCGAAATTCCCCCAGATCATGTGATTTGGGATTCACCTCCTTTTCCTTTCCCCAACGAGAGTTCGAGAATCTCCGACCTTAGAGATATACTTGACACTCCCCGACCGAAACTCTTCTACTTTGTCCTAAGTTTGTTACTTGGACTTTTGTGTTGGTTTTTTTGATCACTTCGGTCAACACCGATACGCGCGGTGTGCCTCCGTCAGCTCACCACACCTATTGGGGGTCCATTTGTTGACCTCATTTTTGATGAGGTCTTCTCTTCTTCTTTTATAGTACTTAGGATCTAGCCTTAGGCTTTTCCTTTGACTATCTTAGAGGATTAGAATTTGGACCCACCACCTAGAATTTCAAACCACTTCTTAGCTCCCTACAAACTCCACAAACTTGATTGTAGACCCCTAATCACCTAGAGGGTTGGAATCAAATGTAGAAGTTTAAAGGATGAGTTCCTATAGGACTCTTTGGCCTTAGGACTGCCCTGGGTGGCCTAGTCTGGTGAGGGTTGACTTACACACACTACACTTGTACACTGTACTTTCACACACCTCCTAAAACCACACCTATACCCAACATGACCTCCTGACTCATGAAGGTGATTCACATGGATGGTCCTTAACCCCTAGGACCTTGGCTAAGAGGGTTAGGAACAACATAGTGAATGCCTCAAATGAGTCCCTTCATGGCTCATGTGGGCTTAATATGTCTTCATGGCTCAACCAAAATGATTTCATTCCACTTACATTTACGCAATCTTCAATTTCTACGTTTTCAATTTTTGACCCACGGGCTCCGGATCCGCCTAACCTACTAAATGCCCTCGAAACTACCCAAAATTTGCAAAATCACCTAAATTAACCAAAATTCTCCAAAATCATTCTTAAGCATTTCCCTCCACTCAAATTGATCATCCATAGCCAAAAATACCAAAAATTCCAAAAATACCCCCCAATACCCTCCAAATACCCAAAATGCCCCTCTTGACCCAAAAATCCAAAAATTCAGAAAATTCCCAGAAAGTTTCAGAAAATCCCAAATATTTCCAATTTAATTTTGTTCAACTATACAATGGGCCAATTATGTCAATTTACCCCACTTTTGTCAAAATCCCCAATTTGACCCATTTTAACCCAAAATGAACCCAATGTCAAACCAAACCTACCCAATTGACCCAAATTCTGGTCCAATTCAATTCTAAACTTCAATTCAACATCCCCAACACCAATCTAGACTAAATCCAAGTCCAATTTGATTGACATTTGAATCCAATTTCACTTTTGACCTTAAAGCCCAATTTGGACCCATGACCCAAACTTAACCCAAACTAACCCAATTCAACTCCAATTAACCCCAAACCTTTCTAAACCTTCCTTAAC
>JAKZJZ010000633.1:0-42388 GCA_022702705.1 Papilionanthe hookeriana x Papilionanthe teres
CCCAAAATCAATCCTAAACATTCCCACATCACTCAAATTGATCATTCATAGCCAAAATACCAAAAATTCCAAAAATACCTCCCAATACCCTCCAAATACCCAAAATACCCCTCTTAGCCGAAAAAATCCAAAAATTCAGAAAATTCCCAGAAAATTCCAGAAAATCCCAAATATTCCCAATTTCATTTTGTTCAACTACACCATGGGCCAATTTTGTCAATTTACCCCACTTTTATCAAAACCCCCAATTTGACCCATTTTAACCCGAAAGTAAACCCAATGTCGAACCTAACCCACCCAATTGACCCAAATTCTGGTCTAATTCAATTCTAAACTTCAATTCAACATCCCTAACACCAATCTAGACCCAATCCAAGCCCAATTTGATTGGCATTAGGATCCAATTTCACTTTTGGCCTTAAAGCCCAATTTGAACCCATGACCCAAACTTAGCCCAAACTCACCCAATTCAACTCCAATTAACCCCAAATCTTTTCTAAACCCTCCTTGACATCCCCATAAACAAAACACTAACATGATTTGCCCAAAATTTAGACCCAAACCCCACTCAAATTCAACCCAAAATCAAAAAGCCCAATTTTGACCTAAACCCAAACCTAGCCCGAATAGACCCAAACCTCAAAATCAAAACCTAACCAAAGCCAAAACCTCTTTGAAACACTCCCATAAATATTTCCCAACATTAATTTTACATCAATTTCAACTCTAGCCCAACTTTGGCCCATGGTAGCCCATTTTGGCCCACCTTAGCCTCTTTACCAAAAAGGCCCATATCCGACCCAACTCAAACCCAAATCACCTCAAATTTGTTTCAAACCTCTCATGACACATCCCTAAACCAAACTCAACAATTATTTGGCCCAAGCCTTTACCAAAATTTCATCCCAAAATCCATTTTAAAATTCAAAAGCCCACTTTCCTAAACAATTTTAAAAGCCCATCCTTTACCACATCCAAAGGCCCAAAATTGGTCCCAAAGCCCATATGACATTTCCCCTCATCATACTTTCAATTAAACTCAATACCTAAGTCCTAAATTCATCATCAAATCATTCCAAATCAAGTTCCATACAAATTTCCATCAAATTACCAAAAAATTCCTATAATCCATTTTCATGAAACAAATCGACCTTTTCCCAAGCCAGAATGGAGCCATGAACAAGCCATTCTCAAGCCACATGAAGCCATGAGGGCTTTGACTTGTCATTAGTCCATTTATGGCAAGAAGAGGGGGTTCTTTCTTAAACCTCCTTTAACCCTTTTTTACCTTAATCATGTCACACACACTAAACCATGTTTAGCCACCTCATCATGGATGGAGACTTCACCACTCCTTCTAAGCTGACCTAAATGATTCCCTCAGCTCAAAATCAGAGCTTGGAAGGGTGCACCAAGCCCAAAATGGTGGGTTGACCCAAACCAAGCCAAAGTGAGCCTTCTCCCATTCCATTTAAATCAAACTCCTTTACACATGTCAAACCTCGATTGATCGCACAAGCCTCCAGCCCGACCCACCTGAGCTTGAGGGTGACTGACCACGGCCGGCCGGCCACCCGGTCGCCCGGAAAACACCATGCCCGAAACCTTGGGAGGAGCCAAATTTTGGAATTCCACCTTCTTAGTTGCCTCACTCCAAATGGCCATTGCAGTTGTTCTTCTCCTCACCGAGAGCGGCTCGATCCCGACCATTAAACCCCACGGAGAGCCTCCAGCCATGCCTATTTAAACCCCTCACCCTCTCGGCCAAAGGAGGTGCTGAAACAAACCTTAAGGAAACTCGCCAAAATTGTTCCGGACTACTCCCCATACACGAGCACTTGATCCCCACCGAAATCCCCCTGCCATTTCTTCTCCGCGAGCTCGATTTCGGAGTTGAAATCCGAGCCCAAAACTAGGACATCTCCTCACGGTGAGCCAATCCCCAAATTGATTGGTTCTACACCTTCACCGGACCAAGGGAAGGTGTCCACCGAGCAAAAGCCCCATCTCTAGGCCACCCGGTTGCTCCGGCCTCCAAGCTTTGTGATCGGCGCGTGGTCGAAGTCCAACCTAGACAATTCACCGAGACCGGAGACTTCATGCGGAGCTTGCTAGGATCCAATCGAAGGTGCAACAACTCTCGGATCGAAGCTTCACTTCTGCGAGCAAAGGTATGAACTCATTCTTCTTCCCGAGCTTACAGAGATTCTCCATTTCATTTGAATAAATTTCAATGCATGTTTACCGTATGGATGTGTTCGTCTCTTCGAGACGAATCCATAGAGCATAAGAACACGAAAATCCGTTGAGAATCGAGTGAGAAATTAGGGTTAGAAGATTGACTGGTCACGGATGCATACCGGTCGTAGACGATGAGCGGGAGCCGTCGGATCGAGCGTGTATCGAGCGGACGGTCAGGTCGGCGGACCGCGCAATGGTGCGTGAACCGCGGGCCCACAGAGCGCCGAGTCGGATGGCGGCGCCGAATCGGGAGACGACGCGTGGCCTTTCGGAGGCTGCCGAGGATGGCGTGGCGCCGCGTGGATAAGTAGAAAATTAGGGTTATTTTCTATTTATTTAATTACCAGAACTTTGAAAATCCATAACTTCGTGTAGGAAAATCACAAAAATAAAATAAAAATACCCTCTTGCTCAGTGAACAGAGGAGAATAATGTGGAAAAGAAATCATTTAATTTCATCAAGTATTTTATTTTTATAATTTATTTACTCTCTGCATACATTTAATTCTCCATGCATGTATACAATTCACCATGGCATGAGACCATAGGGCTTTGAAGCCTCTGAACTTGGGAACATTCCCTGAATTTTCCAAGGTCAGAGGCCACCTCTGTGAAAAGTTATTGATTTTTCAAATGCATATTGGTGTTTTGAGTATTTTAATTCCAATAAATAACATGTTGTGAGATAAATTCTAGGAAAATTTGGTGATGTTCCCTATGACCAGAGAACCACTAGGAAAAATAGGACTTGAGTTAATTCACTTAGATTAACCCTAATTGGCTTAAGCACTCAAAATAGGTCTCTAATTAATTAGAGCTAACCATACATCAAATTGACTTCAAATCAATTCTCCACTGACCTTTAGGATCAGAAGGAACCCACCATAAAAGTTTGAAGTCAATTGGACTTGGTTAATACTATTAATTGGGTTGATTAAGCCATTTAGTCATTTTAAACTTTAAAAATTCATAACTTTCAAAATATCTTTCAAAAATTCACCAAATTGGTTTTGGAGTCTCTCTGATATCAGGGGAATTTAAGAAAATTAAAATTTCAATTTTCTAAAAAAGTTGATTTTTAATATTATTTTAATATTTTTAATAATTAAAAAATAATAAAAATCACAAAAATAATAAAATTCACCAAAATGTCACATTTTGAATTTTAATCACTTAGGAACAAACCCCATATTTTTCTTAGGCCTATTTGGTGAGATATTAATTTTTAAAGCTCTAGGGTAATTTTAAAATTAAAAAATGTATTTTCTAGCATTTTCACTAAAATAATTATAATAAATCAAAGAAAAATCAAAAAATTGTAAAATTTGGTTCTCTGGAATCCTTGATATCAGAGAGAATTTTAAAAATTATGAAATTCATTTTTCAACTTATATTCTATTTTTAAATTAATTAATACTCCAGAACTTAAAATAATTCTAATAAATAAAATATAATTCAAAAAATCACAAAATTTGGTCCAAGTGGTCCTCTGGTCATTAGGAATGTCCCATAATTTTCTTAAGGACAGAAACTTTCCCTTGGTCATATTATTAAATTTTCCTTGGAAATCCTTATTTTCCACCAAAAATAATTATATAAATAAATTAAATACAGAAAAATCACATTTTCTCCTCTAATGTCTTTATTGACATATGAGTGAAGTAACATAAAAATTTCAAGTTCATTTGAGCTCAATTTAGTGAGTTATGAAATTATTAGGCTTGAAGGGCAAAATGGTAATTAAAATCTTAACCCTTTAATTAAAACTTTAGGCTTAATAAAATTAATAGGTAAAATATTTGATCCTAATCTGATTTGGATGATTGAAATTTAATAATTAAAGGGTAGAAACCTACTAAACAATTTAAAATAATTGAAATAAACCTTAATTAAATAATTAATTAAATTTGGAAGAATAATGAAATTGGAATTATTAAAATAGGGATATTATTAGGAGGAGATTTATTCTTTAATTTAAAAATCCCTAAATTAATCATCCCAATAATATTTAATTCCTAATTAAAATGATAATCCAAGTTCAAGATTTAAAATGCTAAAAGACTTAATCATTAAATTAAATTAAAGTTAAATTATTTAAAACAAATTCCCTTAAAATTAAAAATTAAATTAAAAAATTAAACTAAACTAAATTAAATTAAATTAAATTAGATTAAATTAAAATTAAAATTATATTAAATTAAATTAAATTATATTATATTATATTATATTAAATTAAATTAATCAATTAAATTACATTAAATTAAATTAAATTAAATTAAATTAAATTATTAAATTAATTAATTAAATTAAATTAAATTAAATAAATTAAATTATATTATATTATATTAAATTAAATTAAATTAAATTAAATTATATTATATTATATTAAATTAAATTAAATTAAAATAAATTAAATTAAATTAAATTAAAACTAAATTAAATTGAATTAAATTAAATTAAATCAAATTAACTTAAGTTAAATTAATTTAAATTAAACCACATTAAATTAAATTAAGTTAAATTAAATTAAATTAAATATAAAGATATGAAGAATTCAAAAATAAATCTAAAATAACTTGAACACTATTCCAAACTTAAATCATTAATTTGAACTTAAATTTGAATCACAAATCATTAAATATCATTTTGCCCTTAGGAGCTTTTACTTATTATAACTCCTAAATGGAGTATCAAGTGAAATGACACTTCACTCGTAAGGATATTCAAATATCCTAATTCAACTGAGCAAGAAATAAAACTTAACTCGAAACACCACTGGATGATTAATTCACTTGAGCAAATAGAATTCATTTGGACTTAGGACAATTCTCGAAATATTGAAAAGATGTTTAAGATTCGTCTTAAACACTTCCTCAATATGATGGAATGTCCTTAAGAACAAATTGAGCTTAGTTGTTCTTTGGTGAAGAAAATCATCCTTAAAACCAAAATTGAAGACCTAGACGTCATAAGAGATGACTAGTATAGGATTAGGAACTTGGTAGAAAACCATAACCTTTCCCTTAGCTTTACTGAGGAGCTTACTTTAAATGCTTAAATATTCCAACTGTGTTTTAAGTGCAGCTTAGGATGACGGGAAGACCCTCCAGGTACGCTTTTATTTTATTGCGATTTATTCTATTGCGACTTATTTAATCGCATCGCACTTACTTTTCTTGCATGATAAACAACAGTTGCATGAAAACCTACACCTTTAGGACAGAAACCAAAACTGAAACCCATAACTAAATTAAAAGACACTACAAGATAAAATTCACCTCCACAACATTTCAAAATATAAAGCAACTCAAAATTTAATCACGAAACGGAACAACAAAACTACAACTATAACTAAATTAAAACGTCTTGTTGGATGATCGGGAATACCTCGGATGATGTAACCTACGTGTTGCTAACGGGATTTCCCACGGTCTAAATGAAAGTGTGGAACTCATTCGATTGAGTTTAGCAAATTCATACGGACTAAGTGAATCCGATAAAAATAATGATGCCGGAAGGATGGAACCGTGGGATCTTAACCGGTGTTGTTATAATCAACTTTAAGATTTGTTTTAATTAAAATATTAAAGACACATGGAAATTAAGACTTCTTTAAACCAAAACACTTTTCTCATCCCCTGATTCATGATTTCTAAAACTAAACCTCTGCAACAACAAGGAGCTCGGAGCATGGTGGGCGGCACGGCCATCGTCGTCGAGCAAAACTTGAATCTACTTCAGCAAAACTTTCCTAGAATTAAACAACAAAGCCATAGGACTTCGAGGTAGTTTGCCTAGTGCAACATAAATCCTCGACTCTTCGTTAGGCATTTGCATTGCAAATTAAGCCCTAGCACGGTCTTAGGATTCCGAGGTAGTCGTCCGATACTGACATAAACCCTCATATCTTCCGAGCTATTTGTATGATTTTATCATATAAATATAAGCCCTAATTAATTAAAATTGGCAAGATTAAAACATTAAATAAACATTAGGACTTTCCTAAATCCAAGCCAAACAATAGGATAGTCGGGAGATTATCGAAGTTCACTTCGAATCAGTAATTTCTCCTACTTTTCTTCCTTTGAATTCCCGAAATAAAATGTTCCCAACTTGATCCATTCCCTATCGAGATTCAAAAATTCAATCCTTTGAAAACTTAAACTTTGAAATTCTTGAGAGCGGAGATTATTGATTATTATCGAGAGTTTTCTTAGGTGATTCCCGTCACTTGAGATGTAATTAACTATAGGGGCTTGCCCTTATAGAGAATTTTAAAGAACCCGGGTAATATAAACCCTGTTTAATGTTTTCATATTAAGCGTGGGAATTTGTCGGCTTATAAAATCGGTTCGCGAGACTAAACGGATGTCACAAATCTTCTAGTTTATTTAACTGAGCCCCACCATCAAGCGGTGTGTCTATCCTTAGGGATAGATACACGGTTTATGATGCGGTGCTCGTTTATATAAGCTATTCGGGATGTGAGATCGAGTTTGATTTCATATCTTAAAACTTTCAAATTTAAAATTATCTTTTAAAAATAAAATACTACTTTTCAAATTATTTATTTAAATTAAATTAAAATTCGCCGACAACTACGTGGCGGCCCCTTTCAAAATACAACACATAACCTAAAATATGCCGAGCAACTTACGGCGACTCCACGTGAGGACAATTCCTCTCTCCATTTTAATTGAATAACTCTGCTTTCAAAAATCGGTAGTGCATCCATGTCCTTAATGGGTCAAATTACCCTTCTTTCCGTTGGGATACTATGTTCATTCCTACCTTGAACAAGTATAACCAACATTCTCTCGGATTTAGGAGCCACTGTTTAGACACCCCTAAACAGAGAGGTTCCGAGATCCTTTTACCTCATTTCTGAGGTGGGGTGGACCCCCAATAGGTGTTAGTTTAGGAGTGATCCTTCGAGTCGAGAAGTCTTTCTTAAGACTCTCTTTTCCTTTCCAACTCCGAATCAGATTCGTTACCTTCTCTACACCTTTGAACACTCCGTTCTAAATAAACAAACCCTCTAATAAGTGATTCTTTTAATAAGTGATTCCTTTTTATAAATACATGAACAAGAATGAGTTCGGACTCTTTTCAATTCCTTTCTTTCGTCCTAGAGAAAAGAAGCATAACTTGGGATCGACAACCGAGAATCTACCCTGCGAAATGGAAGCCCCGAAGCCGATTTTCTCTTTTACCAATGGGTGGACTTCGGCGTCATGCATAAGGATGAGCTGCCCGACAATGGAATCATCCGATTTGGACAAGGATTTGAAAACACGAACGTCAAAATCACTCGACGTCTCCCTCTTTGCACCGATGAACAAGGTATCCGAAGGCGAGGAGCCGGCGCGAGTTCAACCTTAGGTCGACTCGAGAATTCCCTCCTCTGCGAGGGTCCGACTAAGAGGAATACTTCTTGTCCGCGAGAGGACTGTTCTTACTACCCCACTTGGTCTAGTTGTTTCGCACCTACCCCGACTTTTGCCAAATCAAAGGGGAAAGAAATCCGAGATTATGATGGACTCGTTGCACGTGGAGGATGCAGATCTTCCTATAAGACCTTCGTTTTCGAAATCGGGTCCGAGTTCGAAAGATTCCGTCAGCGACGAGGACCCGAAGAAGAAACGAAGTAGAAGGATCGCTAAAGAAGCCGGAGTTCGCTGAAATTGCTTTCCTAGAGGAAATTCCAGAAGCTGCACGAATATACACCGCTGCTCGAATACATACCACTCTTGGGAGGAAGCGGGTTTCATCCCCTCTCCGCCGCGAAGATGAAGAAAATATTCGCAAGATTGCTTTGCCACATTACCACGACCCCGCATATTACAACGATAGCCGCAAGAAAAGAACTAGAACTACGCCGTTTGCTCGACTGCGAACTTTGGTAGAAAAGTTAGCAAAGAAGGAAAAGCTCGCCCGTATCGAAATTCTACGAAGGATAGGGCGGGTGCCGGTCAAATCCCGTCTTGGGCCCCGAGTAGAACTCGCCATCATGACGGAAAAGCCAAGTAAAAGAATGAAGGCTAGTCCGCCCGTTGTCGTCTCGGGATTACAGATTAGGGAGGATACCACCTTCCGGCATTTGGTCGACGGACCATGCGGTCCTAGACCTTCGTCGCCGGAAGGATGGTATGGCGTCCCACTACCGGGCGATTGAGATTGAGCGACGGCCGAGAAAGAAAGTCTCGCCGGGAGACTTGAATCGAAGAAAGTGCTACCGCGATGAAGGGGACTCGTGAGAAGGGGACCCGGCAGCTATCGCACGACAACCACGAAGACACACGAAAGCCCCGCTAGAAGATGCCATGGAAAGGTTGAGAACCGATATCCGACGATTGGCAAAAGAAAGAGAAGAAAAGTTCGGAGACGAGATTGATTCATCGGAATTCATGGACGACGAATATGCAGAAATCAACATGGTTGAGACACGAGCTTCATCAGCTTTGCAAGGTGCTCCTGCAGCCGCAGAGAGAGGAGCCGAGCGATGAGAAGGCGGCTTCGGGGAAAAGACGACACGATCGCCCAAATGGCAAAAAGGATGGAAGAGATGGTCGTAGCTCTGGCCACTCTCCAAAGTCAAGTACAACCACATAGAGAGACACCCCCAGAGGTCATTCACATTGTAGACGGAGGAAAGGAGATTATGTCCGTCAATGGGGATGATCAGCTGAAAAAGGATACAACACAAAGTATGATTCCTGAAAAGGATATCAAGAACTTGGTGGAACGGCGGAGTGCGAGAAGCCTTAGCACAATCGAAGAGCGGGACATCCATTCGGACGGGTAGACCTTACCCGGAAGAATTCGACGCTGTCCAATACCCGAAAGGCTTCGTACCACCTCTGTTCAAGACCTTCGACGGAACCGGGAACCCCCGACAGCATGTGGCACACTTTCGTGCCAGTTGTTGCAACGCCGGTGGAAGTGACGCTTTACTCTTCCGACAGTTCGTCAGCAGTCTGTCAGGAATCGCCTTCGACTGGTATGCAGAATTACCAAATGGTTCGGTGAAGACGTTTTCAGAGCTAGAGAACCTCTTCATCAAGCGATTCGCCGGAGCTCAGCACCACATCACTATAGGTGATTTAGTGGTAGAGAAACAGAAGCCGAATGAAACTTTGGTGGATTACATACTTCGATGGAGGAACTTAAGCATGAAGTGTGAACCACAACTGCAAGAACAACACGCAAATCGGCATTTTACTTAAAAGCATTCACGGCCCGATAGCACTTCTCCTCAAGGGATTCACTATTAAGACTTTTGAGAAGTTGTTAAGCAAGGCCGGAAGCTTGCAAGAAGAGGCGAAGCAATTAAGTTTCGCCGACAAAACAGATAAACAGAAGCCCGTGAAAACTTTTGAAAAGAAGTCCGGGATCGTTGCAGCAGTTGATAAAGGCAAGCAACCGATGCAAATACCACCAGAACGGCCGCAGCAACCACAACAGAATTACCAGCAACCCCGGCCCAGCTATCAGTCATCTCCGCAGTATGAACAACCACCTCGTCCGCAACGTACATTAAGGGAGCTTTTGAGCAGAGAATATCCGTTCAAGAATGAAGCAGTGCCGAAAATGTTCCGTAGTCTGATGAAGACTCCGGATTTCCAGCTGCCAGAGCCTAAAAGACCAGAGGAAGTCAACAAGAAAGGTGATCCCAACTTTTGCCCTTACCACCTGGATGCTTGGGCACAAAATAGAAGATTGCATTACCTTCAAAAGTTGGCTCAATGACAACCTTCGGAAAGGGAATATAACGATCCCGAAGGAGTACATGAAGGAACCCCAGAAAGGAGGTTCCGTCAATGTTGTCTCAACTGATCCCATCATTCCGATAGATCCCTATACGACCCGACGATGGATGGACTACCGCTTGGACGAGGTCTTCGAAAAAGATTTTAGACAAGCATCTAAACCGCTTCGGTGCGAGCTTCAATTCGTAGTTTGAAACCCGTTAAGCCGGTACTATCACTTGCGATAGAAGAACCACCTCAACGGAGACGATTGAAGAGAAGAAGAAAATCGACGAAGAAGAGAAGACCGAGGCACCCGAGGCTAGACTAGGGGCTGCTTATCCTAGGATAGTTGTTTCCGATTCGGGGAGAAATCCCTCGAACCCCCGACTCCGTACGATTATCTCGCTCACTTCGGTGGGATCATATAATGATAAGGGTGATGGCGTTGGCTACGTTTTGATCGTTTCTAACGATTACGTAACTAACGATAATCCGGATATCGATTTCGATACCAACGACAATTCTCAAATCATACACCATCTCGACGAGCAAAATAACGAAGAAGACATCCATCAAGGAGGCTACGAGAGTTCAACAAGCAACGAATCTATCTGCGAGTTTCGAGGAGCTCCAGTCACAATAGAGTTAGAGCCTTCAGACTCTGAAGCTAATCCGGAAGAGCCTGTCATTCCGATTCAGGAAGAGACACCGGCAAGCTCAACAATAAATTCAGAGGAAATTACAGAAGTCAACTTAAGAAGTGGAAAAATTCTACCTCCGAGAATGGGTCCAAATGACAAAGGAAAGCAGGTGGTTGTTCAGGAAGAACCAACCCCGGCAGAAGAAATGCCCATTCGAGAAGAAAACGAGACACATGAAAACAAAGTGGACTACAACGTGCTAGCCCATCTTAGGAAACTACCGACCAACGCGAGCATCTACGACGCTCTCATCTTATCAAAGGAGATGAGAGAAGCTCGATCAAGGCCTTACTTGATCCAGAAATTTGCTTAGCTCAAATGGCCGGAGATTCCTTAGAGGAGGTTTGCTCGTTAAAGGAACAACGAGGTGTTACCTTCACGGACGATGACCTACTACTTGGAACAGCAGATCACAACCGACCGTTGTACATTTCAGTTACAATCGGAAAATTTACACTCTCCAGAGTATTGGTGGATCCAGGAGTATCAATCAATATAATGAATCTTCGAACGTTAGCATACTTGGAAATTGATGCTCGTGAACTCGAAGCCGACAAAAGGTTATTAAGAGGATTCAACCAGAAAGGAGAAAGAGCCCTCGGCTCAATAACACTGCTAATGAAGACCGGTGACTTAGCAAAGACAACCGCAAAATTTCACATTATTGATTCAGAAACATCGTTCAACGCTCTCTCGGGCCGACCATGGATACATGAAAACAGGATGGTACCATCATCTCTACATCAATGCATTAAATACTACGACGGAGGGGAACAGTGCATCAAAGGTGACTTACAACCATTCTTCGTACATGAAATTGGAATCTACGAGGATGCAGCTTATTATGCACCACCGAAGAAAACGATCTTCTCCAGAGATACCATAACAAATGAAGCAAAAGAAATTTGGGACGACGAAGAACCTGAAGTTCTAGTCCAACAGTCACTCACCACTCCCTTACGGCGAGATGGTGAAGGTTTCTTCACAACTCGCATCCGAGGTCGAGGCCGGGGATGAGGTCGTGGTAGAGACATTAGGACGATTGAACAGAGGAAACCGACCATCAAAGTCGATTGGGAAGATAGTTCTGAAGAAGAAAAAGAAATCAAACAAGAAGCAGCGACAATAAGTCGAAAGAAGCCGCAATTCAAAATCCCTATTGAAGATGAAAAGAACGAGGAATATAAATCGATGTACGAGAAGATTAACCACTAGGTACATACTATGACCCTGACCCCGATCCATTCTAATAAGATCGAGGGTATGGAGGTCAAAGAGGTACGTAGCGGTGGTGCAAAGCCCATCAAATTCTACCGTGGTGCTCCTTCCTCCAAAACTGAAAATAATGTACAACTTGAAGATGCTACTTCATCAGAATTAATGGAATTGCCTTTTGAGTGGTACTCTCCCGTGTTCAAAATTTAATTCAACGTGGTTTCTTACCTCGACAGTGGACAAAAGGTCAATCTCAACATTTTGAAAAATTATGGAATAATTCCGGTCGTCCACCCAATTCGAAGCATGGTCTCGGATTCGGCACAGTAGGATCAGTCGATGATACTGAATTTTGCTTGGTTGTCACTTGCGAATCTAATGAAAACTGCATGGAAACTACGGACGAACTCGAAGATTTACAAATTGGAGACGCTCCACCAGAATTCGAAGAAGAAATCAAATCTACGATAGATGAGTTAACGGAAGTTAACTTAGGTACTAGCGAAGAGCCTAGACCTACCTTTGTTAGCTCCTTACTCAATAAAGAAGACTCCGAAGAAATAATCAAGTTATTAATGGAATTCAAAGACTGTTTTGCTTGGAGCTACGATGAGATGCGGTGTTTAGCTCCGGAGGTCGCGATCCATAAGCTAGGGGTGGATCTCCGCTTGTTCCGGTCGGACAAGGTCCTGGAAGAATGCGTCTAGAAATCGAACAACAAGTCATAGCCGAAGTTAAAAAGTTAATAGACGCTAAATTTGTCCGTGAAGAACAATACCCGACTTGGTTAGCCAACGTGGTACCGGCTAGGAAGAAGAATGGTCGGATCGAATTTGTGTGGATTTCGGAGATTTAAACAAGGCATGCCCGAAAGATGAATTCCCTCTACCGATCCCGTAATTAATGATCGACATCGCTTCAACACATGAAATATTCTCATTCATGGATGGATCTTCAGGATACAACCGAGATAAAAATGGCTCCGAGAGGATGAAAAGCTTACGGCATTCGTAACGCCGATCGGAGTATTTTGCTACACAGTGATGCCATTCGGATTGAAGAACGCAGGAGCAACCTACCAAAGAGCAATGACAAGAATTTTTGATGATCTCATCCATAATCAAGTCGAATGCTATGTGGACGATGTGGTCATCAAAAGCAA
This sequence comes from Papilionanthe hookeriana x Papilionanthe teres, assembly GCA_022702705.1. Classification (NCBI taxonomy): domain Eukaryota; kingdom Viridiplantae; phylum Streptophyta; class Magnoliopsida; order Asparagales; family Orchidaceae; genus Papilionanthe; species Papilionanthe hookeriana x Papilionanthe teres. The sequence continues at coordinate 13,071 of JAKZJZ010000633.1, forward strand.
AGTAAAGGACAACCACTTGTATGATTTGAGAATTGTTTTCGAACGATTAAGACAATTTAACCTTAAGATGAATCCCTTAAAATGCGCCTTCGGCGTCACCTCCGGAAATTCTTAGGATTCGTTGTCCGACATCGTGGAATTGAAATCGACCCGGAGAAGATTAAAGCTATCTTAGAAATGCAGCCTCTCCGAAACCTTAAAACAACTACGATCTTTTCAAGGAAGTCGGCATATCTTCGACGCTTTATCTCAAACCCGTCGGTAGGTGTCGACCTTTCTCGGCACTAGTTAAAAAGGACGCCAAATTTATTTGGGAAGAGAAATGCCGAAGGCCTTCGAGGACATTAAACAATATTTAATGACACCTCCCTGTCCTAGCAGACCCCAGTCTCAGGTAGACCGCTGATACTTTACACCGCGGCTTTAGACGACTCTCTCGGAGCCCTGTTAGCCCAGGTCAATGATGAGGGTAAAGAAAATGCTCTTTATTACTTAAGCCGTCGTTTACTGCCGACGGAAATAAGGTATCCCGCAATTGAAAAGCATTGTTTGGCCCTGATCTTCGCCGCTCAAAAGCTCAGGCATTACATGCTTTCTCATAAGGTCAACCTAATCTCGAAGTTTAATCCATTGCAATACTTCGATGACTCGTCCAACGCTCTCGAGCAGACTTGCCAGATGGTCGATGATATTATTGCAATTCGATATAACTTTCGTGCCTCTTCGTGCCGTAAAGGGACAAGTCTTAGCAGACTTCCTCGCAGCACACCCTTTGCCGGCAGAATCGCCTCTCAATGACGACTTGCCAGATGAACAAATAATGAACCTAGAAGACCTTGATGATCGACGTTGGGAATTATATTTCGACGGAGCATCTTCAGCGCACAAAGACGAAGAATCGCAAGTGATAGTGCCTGTAAGGCAGGAATCGGGCTAATCTTTATAACACCTGGAGCGGGGATGTTAAGATATTCCTACCACTTGACGGAACCATGTACAAACAACGAAGCGGAATACGAAGCCCTCATAACGGATCGGAATTAACCATTCAAATGGGGATAACGGACATCAACATCTACGGGATTCACAGTTAATCATTCAACAGATCGCCGGACAGTACAGAATTTTAAAGCCAAGACTCGAACAATACTTCCAATATGACATACAGCTGTTGGAACAGATTCCAAATGTGACAATCTACAAAATTCTCAGAAAAGAAAACACTTTAGCGGATGCGCTAGCCCGTCTCGCAAAAGAATTTGCCTGTTTGCAAGATGAATCAGTGGAAGTGTCGGTTCACGGACGTCGGGTCCTATCACGACTCGACATAGACACGATACACAAATCAGAAAAAGAAAAAGGATCAATTGCAGCAGTGACAGAAAACACGGAAGATTGGCGACAACCATTAATAGATTACCTGCAAACAGGAAAACTACCAGATGATAGGTCGTTAGCCCATCAGATCAAGAAAAGAACTCTGTCCTACGCATTAATAAACGATACATTATACAGAAGGTCTTTTGATCAAATGTGGCTAAGGTGCCTGAGCGGGTCCGAGGCCCGTGAAATTGTTAAAGAGGTGCATTCAGGACTCTGTGGCGCTCACCAGTCGGGTCCAAAGATGAAAATGAAAATTAAAAGACTAGAGTACTACTGGCCCTCGATGATGACCGATCGCATGAAAATCGCCAAGAGTCGTCACCAATGCCAAGTGCACGGAGTGGTTCTACACCAACCTCCAAATGTGCTACACCCAACAATCGCATCGTGGCCATTCGAATGTTGGGGCACGGATATAGTGGGTCCAATAGAACCACCATCGTCAAAAGGACATCGCTTCATTCTTGCGGCTACGGATTACTTTTCCAAGTGGGCGAGAGGCAGTTCCACTTAGAGAAGTGAAAGCACACCACGTGCTACGGTTTTCAAGAACCAAGTTGTCTACCGTTTCGGGGTGCCGCGCAGGATCATCTCGGATAATGGGTCGGCATTCGAAGCACGCAAATCAACAATTTTGTCGGGAGACACGGAATCGGCCGGCGATACTCAACAATTTACTACCCAAGAGCGAACGGCCTCGCCGAGGCTTTTAATAAAACTCTCGTTCAAATCTTAAAGAAAACCTTGGACGATAATAAGAGAAATTGGCACGAGAAGTTGTTAGAAGCCTTATGGGCCTACCGGACAACCTTCGGAACTCCTACGCAAGCTACACCTTACGCTCTGGTGTATGGGTCCGAGGCAGTGTTACCTTTAGAGGTTCAGCTTCCTTCACTCAGAATTGCAGTTGCAAATAAAATCACAACAGAAGAGAACGCCAAATTACGACTCGAAGAATTAGAGAGCCTGGAAGGGAAAAGACTTGCAGCGCAACAGAATTTAGAACTATACCAAGCTAAGATGGTTCAAGCCCATGACAAACTGGTCCGCCCAAGAACCTTCAAAATTGGTGACTTAGTTCTCGTTCTCAAAGACCTATTCTTGCACACCGCAAGATAGGAGGAAAATTTGAACCCACTTGGGAAGGACCGTTTGTGGTTGAAGCGATATACTCAGGAGGTTCCTACCAGCTAGTGAATTGCCAGGGAGAACGACATATGCTTCCGATCAATGGACGATACTTGAAAAAGTATTACGCTACCTGATGTTTCGAAGGAGTGAATTTTCCATCCCTAGAAGCACGGGTGAAGTAATTACTTATGATTGGGTCCGAACCCAAAAAATAATAAAATGTGCTAAAATAAATAAAATCTCGATAATAAAATTTTCCTTGCCTTCTTTTCCAAATCAAAATCTCTTACCCGATCTTATCCCACTTCATTCCCGTTAAGTTTAAAAATATAAGAATAATAAAAAAATATCTTTAATAAACATTTTCTTAATGTTCTTGTTCTTAGTACGACCCCCGATCCTTTCCCTTGTCTTTTCGCGGGGAAATGTCGAACGGGCGGTTGGTCCCGAACTTTAAGAATGGCGTAAGCCTTGCACTCGACGAAAAGAGGGTGAAAGATGGAGCGATAATCGAGATTGACTCGGATTTCGCACCGACGAGTGCCTACGATACGAGGAAAGTAGCTCGGGTCCCGGTTGACCGAGAAGAACTGCTCGGACAGACAGTGATGAAAGTAGGTGGCCCAAGCCACCAATCCAGCAACAAGAAAAGAAAGACAAACATTGAAGAAGATAAGAAAATGAAGTCTGTAGTCGCTACAGCAGAAGGCAGGCTTATCAGCGCCGCGCCTACAGAGATTCAAGAAGTTCGAAGAGCTACTCTCACGACAACGCAACGAAGAAATAAGAATCGCCGCATCCGTAAGATGTTAACAAAACTAGCCGCGGACCGGCGCGACGAGACAGATTGCCAATGTCGGTGCATACACTTCGAGGACACCGGTTCACCGGGAACTCTGAAGAAAGGAGGCCAGCTCCTAGGATAACAGAAAGAACCAGGGAAATCTCCAGAAGATCAGAAGAAAGAAGGCTACCACGCCACCGGATAGAACCACCAATGATGCATGACCTTGTTGCAGAAGCAACCCCGGGGGATGTCCCGACAGGCATCATCCCTGAGGAGCCAAGGTATGCAGGAGAACGTGAAGGGATTGAACCGTATATTCCACAATATGTCACCAGGCCTCGCCATCTGGCATCATTCCGGAATATGAGCTGGAGAGAATGCGAATGTTGAAAAGAAAACCTTTGAATACTTCGAGAGAATTAAAGGCAGAAGAATCAATATACTAGAGGGCCTCGAGCTACATACGGACGTATTCTCGTAGTATGAACAAGCAGCAGAATCGTGGATTGCATCCGGGATTTGAAAAGAATGGGCCGAGCGGGCCGCCTAAGGGAAAACACATACTCGGAACCCCGGAGATGGATGCCGGGGAAGGGAAGAATTACAATACAATGTGGATGCTTGTTACAACTTTGCGGAGGACGAGAAGGGAAACCCACCGGGAATACTCCGTCATGGGCAAGTGGATCCGATGCCATTAGTCATCAAGAGAATGGTAAAGAGATTGATAACATGGAGGGTGCCGCCGGCAGATTGCATACCCAATAATGCATTATCAACATCTACAAACAGGGTGACTGCATACCCCCACACATAGATCACCACGACTTTGTCGGACCTTTACGCACGGCCTCTTTCCCTGAGCGAGTGTAACATCATGTTCTGGATCCGACCTCCGGATAGCGAGGCCCGGGTGAGTTCCGAGGGCCGAGTAAAGATACCACTCACCGGTAGGTTCCGTCATGATACCGAAGAGCAACGGAGCGGATATCGCCAAGCATTGCATACCGGGAGTACCGGTGAAGCGGATCTCGATTACGTTCGGAAGGATGGACGACGGGAAGACACCTTACCATTTCCGACCGGACCCGGAGCTAGAGAGCCTCCGCCTTACGTGTCGTGAGCTACATGGAAAATATCACACCTCCAATGTACATCCATACGGCATCCTTGCCAAGGATGGCTTGGAAGGTGATGTTATTGACCATGTACCCCACTATTCGGACATGGATTTTTGACGGATGCTTCTTTTGATGGATCGACAAAGATCATACACGATCCGTTTTCGAGTTTACATGGATTGTATGAAATATATTCCAGATCGAGATGTATGATGTATCTTCTACATGATTGGAATGAAAGTGACCACGTCACATTTTTGGCCTTCACCTCTTTTGTGCAAATTGATTGGGAAACGCCGTTAAAGTTAAATGAACTTCGAACAAAGAACAGAAAAAGAATAAAAAAAAGAGGATAAAAGAGAACTTTCCTTAAAGAAAAAAAATCTAAAAGAAAAGTGACAAACACCAAATTCACATGAACATTAAACGAACGATAAAATAAAATTTGAATCATTAAAAGATAAACAAAATCAACATAAATGTTAAATCAAATTCTCAATCAAATTTCAAATGTGATCTTCCAAATTTCAAATCAAATCTTAAATCAAATTTCAATCGAGTTCAAACTCATCCTTCCAAATTCAAGTTCAATCTTTCCAAATTTCAAATCTCAAATTCGATCTTCCAGATCTTAAATCAAATCTCAGTCAAATTTCAAATTTCAAATTCGATCTTTCCAGATCTCACATCAAACCTCAATCGAATTCAAACTTTTGGGTCGAGGATTTTACATCCAAGACTGCACTGCTTTAGGATTCTTTCCCTATTGCACTGAACTACATCAAATTCAAACTTTTGGGTCAAGGATTTTACATCCAAGACTGCATCGCTTTAGGATTCTTTCCCTATCGCACCGAACTACATCAAATTCAAACTTTTGGGTCGAGGATTTTACATCCAAGACTCGCACTCGCTTTAGGATTCTTTCCCTATTGCACTGAAATACATCAAATTCAAACTTTTGGGTCGAGGATTTTACATCCAAGACTGCACTCGCTTTAGGATTCTTTCCCTATCGCACCGAAATACATCAAATTCAAACTTTTGGGTCAAGGATTTTACATCCAAGATCGCACCGCTTGTAGGATTCTTTCCCTATTGCACTCGAAATACATCAAATTCAAACTTTTGGGTCGAGGATTTTACATCCAAGACCGCACTCGCTTAGGATTCTTTCCCTATCGCACCGAAATACATCAAATTCAAACTTTTGGGTCGAGGATTTTACATCCAAGACCGCACCGCTTTAGGATTCTTTTCCTATCGCACCGAAATACATCAAATTCAAACTTTTGGGTCGAGGATTTTACATCCAAGATCGCACTCGCTTTTAGGATTCTTTCCCTATCGCACTCGAACTACATCAGATTCAAACTTTTGGGTCGAGGATTTTACATCCAAGATCGCATCGCTTTAGGATTCTTTCCCTATTCGCACCGAAATACATCGCATTCAAACTTTTGGGTCGAGGATTTTACATCCAAGATCGCATCGCTTTAGGATTCTTTCCCTATCGCACTCGAACTACATCAAATTCAAACTTTTGGGTCGAGGATTTTACATCCAAGACCGCATCGCTTTAGGATTCTTTCCCTATCGCACTCGAAATACATTAAATTCAAACTTTTGGGTCGAGGATTTTACATCCAAGACCGCACTGCTTTAGGATTCTTTCCCTATCGCATCGAAATACATCAAATTCAAACTTTTGGGTCGAGGATTTTACATCCAAGATCGCACTATTTTAGGATTCTTTCCCTATTGCACCGAAATACATCAAATTCAAACTTTTGGGTCGAGGATTTTACATCCAAGATCGCACTCGCTTTAGGATTCTTTCCTATTGCACCGAAATACATCGGATTCAAACTTTGGGTCGAGGATTTTACATCCAAGACCGCACTCGCTTTAGGATTCTTTCCCTATCGCACTCGAAATACATCAAATCAAATTCCGGGGTTAAGGATTTTACATCCGAGACCGCATTGCTTTAGGATCATTTCCCTATCGCAATGAAATACATCAAAATCAAACTTTTGAGGTTAAGGATTTTACATCCAATACCGCATTACTCTCGCGATCTTTCCTCATTAGTAATGATCCAATCCAATCGATTCGATCTTCTTTTGGGGTTGAAGATGTTACATCTAAAACTTCAAAATTCCAATTTTCATTTCAAATCAAATCCCTTCAAATTAATCTTAACAAACTTCAATCTAAATCGAAACTCCAAATCGAAATCTAAACTCACACATCATGACTCGAACATGAAACAAAATAAAATCTAAATCGAAATTCTCCCGCATCATGTGATTTGGGATTCACCTCCTTTTCATTTCCCCAGCTGAGAGTTCAAGAATCTCCGGTTCCGCGAGATATACTTGACACTCCCCAGATGGAAATTCTCCTACTTCGTCCTAAGTTTGTCACTCGGACATCCGTGTTGGTTTTGTTGATCTCTTCGGTCAACACCAATACGCGCGTGTGCTCCGTCGACTCACCACACCTATCGGGGGTCCATTTGTTGACCTCATTTTTGATGAGGTCTTCTCTTCTTCTCTTTAGTACTTAGGATTTAACCTCAGGCTTTTCCTTCGACTATCTTAGAGGATCTAGAATTGGGACCCACCACCTAGAATTTCAAACCACTTCTTAACTCCCCGCAAACTCCACAAACTCGACCGTAGACCCCTAATCATCTAGAGGGTCGAAATCGAGTGTGGAAGCTTAAAGGATGAGTTCCTATAGGACTCTTCGGCCTCAGGATCGCCCGCGGCTCGGTCTCAGTGCGTGAGGGCCGATTTACACACACACCACACTCATACACTACACTCATACACTACACTCATACACTACACTTCCATACACCTCCTAAAACCACACCTATACCTAACTTGACCTCCTGACTCATGTAAGTGATTCACATGGATGGTCCTTAACCCCTAAGCCCTTGGCTAAGAGGGTTAGGAACAACATAGTGAATGCCTCAAATGAGTCCCTTCATGGCTCATGTGGGCTTGATATGGCTTCATGGCTCAACCAAAATGATTTTTATTCCACTTATATTCACCCAATCTTCAATTTTCCAAATTTTCAATTTTCGACCCCGGACCCTACACCCCGCCTAACCTACCAAATGCCCTTGAAAATACCCAAAATTTCCAAAATCACCTAAATTACCCAAAATTCCCCAAAATCAATCCTAAACATTCCCACATCACTCAAATTCATCATTCATAGCCAAAATACCAAAAATTCCAAAAATACCTCCCAATACCCTCCAAATACCCAAAATACCCTCTTAGCCAAAAAATCCAAAAATTCAGAAAATTCCCAGAAAATTCCAGAAAATCCCAAATATTCCCAATTTCAAACTACACCATGGGCCAATTTTGTCAATTTACCCCACTTTTATCAAAACCCCCAATTTGACCCATTTTAACCCAAAGTAAACCCAATGTCAAACCTAACCCACCCAATTGACCCAAATTCTGGTCCAATTCAATTCTAAACTTCAATTCAACATCCCTAACACCAATCTAGACCCAATCCAAGCCCAATTTGATTGGCATTAGGATCCAATTTCACTTTTGGCCTTAAAGCCCAATTTGGACCCATGACCCAAACTTAGCCCAAACTCACCCAATTCAACTCCAATTAACCCCAAATCTTTTCTAAACCCTCCTTGACATCCCCATAAACAAAACACTAACATGATTTGCCCAAAATTTAGACCCAAACCCCACTCAAATTCAACCCAAAATCAAAAAGCCCAATTTCGACCTAAACCTAAACCTAGCCCAAATAGACCCAAACCTCAAAATCAAAACCTAACCAAAGCCAAAACCTCTTTGAAACACTCCCATAAATATTTCCCAACATTAATTTTACATCAATTTCAATTCTAGCCCAACTTTGGCCCATGGTAGCCCATTTTGGCCCACCTTAGCCTCTTTACCAAAAAGGCCCATATCCAACCCAACTCAAACCCAAATCACCTCAAATTTGTTTCAAACCTCTCATGACACATCCCTAAACCAAACTCAACAATTATTTGGCCCAAGCCTTTACCAAAATTTCATCCCAAAATCCATTTTAAAATTCAAAAGCCCACTTTCCTAAACCATTTTAAAAGCCCATCCTTTACCACATCCAAAGGCCCAAAATTGGTCCCAAAGCCCATATGACATTTCCCCTCATCATACTTTCAATTAAACTCAATACCTAAGTCCTAAATTCATCATCAAATCATTCCAAATCAAGTTCCATACAAATTTCCATCAAATTACCAAAAAAATTCCTATAATCCATTTTCATGAAACAAATCAACTTGTTCCCCAAGCCAAATGGAGCCATGAACAAGCCATTCTCAAGCCACATGAAGCCATGAGGGCTTTGACTTGTCATTAGTCCATTTATGGCAAGAAGAGGGGTTCTTTCTTAAACCTCCTTTAACCCTTTTTACCTTAATCATGTCACACACACTAAACCATGTTTAGCCACCTCATCATGGATGGAGACTTCACCACTCCTTCTAAGCTGACCTAAATGATTCCCTCAGCTCAAAATCAGAGCTTGGAAGGGTGCACCAAGCCCAAAATGGTGGGTTGACCCAAACCAAGCCAAAGTGAGCCTTCTCCCATTCCATTTAAATCAAACTCCTTTACACATGTCAAACCTCAATTGATCGCACAAGCCTCCAGCCCCGACCCACCCGAGCTTCGAGGGTGACGATCCCCGGCCGGCCGACCACCCGGCCGCCGGAAAACACCATGCCCGAAACCTCAGGAGGAGCCAAATTTTGGAATTCCACCTTCGTCGAGCCGCCTCACTCCAAATGGCCATCGCAGCTCGTTCTTCTCCTCACCAGAGCGATCGATCCCAACCATTAAACCCCCCGGGAGAGCCTCCGCCCATGCCTATTTAAACCCCTCACCCTCTCGGCCAAAGGAGGTGCCGAAACAAACCTTAAGGAAACTTCGCCAAAATTGTTCCGTACTCACTCCCCATACACAGAGCACTCGATCCCCACCGAAATCCCCCTGCCATTTCTTCTCTCGCGAGCTCAATTTCGTAGTCGAAATCCAAGCCCAAAACCGGACATCTCCTCACAGTCGAGCCAATCCCCAAATTGATTGGTTCTACACCTTCACCGCACTCGAGGAAGGTGTCCACCAGACAAAAGCCCCATCTCTAGGCCACCCGGCTGCTCCAGCTCTCCAAGCTTTGTGATCGACGTCGTGGTCGAAGTCCAACCTGAACAATTCACCGTACTCGGGAGACTTCATCCGGAGCTTGCACAGATCCAATCGAAGGTGCAACAACTCTCGCATCGAAGCTTCACTTCTTCGAGCAAAGGTATGAACTCATTCTTCTTCCCGAGCTTACGGAGATTCTCCATTTCATTCGAATAAATTTCAATGCATGTTTACCGTATGGATGTGTTCGTCTCTTCAAGACGAATCCATAGAGACATAAGAACACGAAAATCCGTCGAGAATCGAGCGAGAAATTAGGGTTAGAAGATCGACGGTCACGGGTGCATACCGCCATGCGACGATGACCTGGAGCCGTCGGATCGAGCGTGCATCGAGCCGACCGCGCAATGGTGCGCGAACCGCGGCCCCTCGAGCGCCGAGTCGGATGGCGGCGCCGAATCGGGAGACGACGCGCGGCCTTTCGGAGCCGCCGAGGATGGCGTGGCGCCGCGTGGATAAGTAGAAAATTAGGGTTATTTTCTATTTATTTAATTACCAGAACTTTGAAAATCCATAACTTCGTGTAGGAAAATCACAAAAATAAAATAAAAATACCCTCTTGCTCAGTGAACAGAGGAGAATAATGTGGAAAAGAAATCATTTAATTTCATCAAGTATTTTATTTTTTATAATTTATTTACTCTCTGCATACATTTAATTCTCCATGCATGTATACAATTCACCATGGCATGAGACCATAGGGCTTTTGAAGCCTCCGAACTTGGGAACATTCCCCGAATTTTCCAAGGTCAGAGGCCACCTCTGTGAAAAGTTATTGATTTTTCAAATGCATATTGGTGTTTTGAGTATTTTAATTCCAATAAATAACATGTTGTGAGATAAATTCTAGGAAAATTTGGTGATGTTCCCTATGACCAGAGAACCCTAGGAAAAATAGGACTTGAGTTAATTCACTTAGATTAACCCTAATTGGTTTAAGCACTCAAAATAGGTCTCTAATTAATTAGAGCTAACCATACATCAAATTGACTTCAAATCAATTCTCCACTGACCTTTAGGATCAGAGGAACCCACCATAAAAGTTTGAAGTCAATTGGACTTGTTAGCCTCTATTAATTGGGTCGATTAAGCCCATTTAGTCATTTTAAACTTTAAAAATTCATAACTTTCAAAATATCTTTCAAAAATTCACCAAATTGGTTTTGGAGCCTCTCTGATATCAGGGGAATTTAAGAAAATTAAAATTTTAATTTTCTAAAAAAGTTGATTTTTAATATTATTTTAATATTTTTAATAATTAAAAAATAATAAAAATCACAAAAATAATAAAATTCACCAAAATGTCACATTTTGAATTTTAATCACTTAGGAACAAACCCCATATTTTTCTTAGGCCTATTTGGTGAGATATTAATTTTTAAAGCTCTAGGGTAATTTTAAAATTAAAAAATGTATTTTCTAGCATTTTCACTAAAATAATTATAATAAATTAAAGAAAAATCAGAAAATTGTAAAATTTGGTTCTCTGGAATCCTTGATATCAGAGAGAATTTTAAAAATTATGAAATTCATTTTTCAACTTGTATTCTATTTTTAAATTAATTAATACTCCGTAACTTAAAATAATTCTAATAAATAAAATATAATTCAAAAAATCACAAAATTTGGTCCAAGTGGTCCTCTGGTCATTAGGAATATCCCATAATGTTCTTAAGGACAGAAACTTTCCTTGGTCATATTATTAAATTTTCCTCGGAAATCCTTATTTTCCACCAAAAATAATTATATAAATAAATTAAATACAGAAAAATCACATTTTCTCCTCTAATGTCTTTATTGACATATGAGTGAAGTCACATAAAAATTTCAAGTTCATTTGAGCTCAATTTAGTGAGTTATGAAATTATTGAAGCTACTGCAGGCAAAATGGTAATTAAAATCTTAACCCTTTAATTAAAACTTTAGGCTTAATAAAATTAATGGGTAAAATATTTGATCCTAATCTGATTTGGATGATTGAAATTTAATAATTAAAGGGTAGAAACCTACTAAACAATTTAAAATAATTGAAATAAACCTTAATTAAATAATTAATTAAATTTGAAGAATAATGAAATTGGAATTATTAAAATAAGGATATTATTAGGAGGAGATTTATTCTTTAATTTAAAAATCCCTAAATTAATCATCCCAATAATATTTAATTCCTAATTAAAATGATAATCCAAGTTCAAGATTTAAAATGCTAAAAGACTTAATCATTAAATTAAATTAAAGTTAAATTATTTAAAATAAATTCCCTTAAAATTAAAAATTAAATTAAAAAAATTAAACTAAACTAAATTAAATTAAATTAAATTAGATTAAATTAAAAATTAAAAATTATATTAAATTAAATTAAATTAAATTATATTATATTATATTAAATTAAATTAAATCAAATTAAATTACATTAAATTAAATTAAATTAAATTAAATTAAATTAAATTAAATTAAATTAAATTAAATTAAATTAAATTAAATTAAATTAAATTAAATTAAATTAAATTATATTATATTATATTATATTAAATTAAATTAAATTATATTATATTATATTATATTATATTATATTAAATTAAATTAAAATAAATTAAATTAAATTAAATTAAAACTAAATTAAATTGAAATAAATTAAATCAAATTAACTTAAGTTAAATTAATTTAAATTAAACCACATTAAATTAAATTAAGTTAAATTAAATTAAATTAAATATAAAGATATGAAGAATTCAAAAATAAATCTAAAATAACTTGAACACTATTCCAAACTTAAATCATTAATTTGAACTTAAATTTGAATCACAAATCATTAAATATCATTTCGCCTTTCAGGAGCTTTTACTATTATAACTCCTAAACTGAGTATCAAGTGAAATGACACTTCACTCATAAGGATATTCAAATATCCTAATTCACTCGAGCAAGAAATAAAACTTAACTCAAACACCCTGGATGATTAATTCACTTAACAATGAAATTCATTTGGACTTAGTGACAATTCCCGAAATATCGAAAAGATGTTTAAGATTCGTCTTAAACACTTCCTCAATATGATGGAATGTCCTTAAGAACAAATCGAGCTTAGTTGTTCTTTGGTGAAGAAAATCATCCTTAAAACCAAAATCAAGACCTAGACGTCATAAGAGACTGCACTAGCCATAGGATTAGGAACTCGGTAGAAAACCATAACCTTTCCCTACCTTTACTGAGAGCTTACTTTAAATGCTTAAATATTCTAACTGTGTTTTAAGTGCAACTTGGGATGACGGGAAGACCCTCCGTGTACGCTTTTATTTTATTGCGATTTATTCTATCGCAACTTATTTAATCGCATCGCACTTACTTTTCTTGTACGATAAACAACAGTCGTATGAAAACCTACACCTTTAGAGACTTAAACCAAAACCGAAACCCATAACTAAATTAAAAGACACTACAAGATAAAATTCACCTCCACAACATTTCAAAATATAAAGCAACTCAAAATTTAATCACAAACGGAACAACAAAACTACAACTATAACTAAATTAATACGTTTTGTTGGATGATCGGAATACCTCGGATGATGTAACCTACGTGTTGCTAACTGGATTTCCCACGGTCTAAATGAAAGTGTGGAACTCATTCAATTGAGTTTAGCAAATTCATCCGGACTAAGTGAATCCGATAAAAATAATGATGCCGAAGGATGGAACCGCGGGATCTTAACCGGTGTTGTTATAATCAACTTTAAGATTTGTTTTAATTAAAATATTAAAGACACATGAAAATTAAGACTTCTTTAAACCAAAACACTTTTCTCATCCCCCGATTCATGATTTCTAAAACTAAACCTCTCGCAACAACAAGGAGCTCGTGAGTATGGTGAGCAAAGACGGCCATCGTCGTCGCGAAAACTCGAATCTACTTCAACAAAACTTTCCTAGAATTAAACAACAAAGCCATAGGACTTCGAGGTAGTTCGCCCAGTGCAACATAAATCCTCAACTCTTCGTTAGTGCATTTGCATCGCAAATTAAGCCCTAACCGGTCTTAGGATTCCGAGGTAGCCGTCCGATACGACATAAACCCTCATATCTTCCAGTGCTATTTCAGTATGATTTTATCATATAAATATAAGCCCTAATTAATTAAAATCGGCAAGATTAAAACATTAAATAAACATTAGGACTTTCCTAAATCCAAGCCAAACAATAGGATAGTCGGGAGATTATCGAAGTTCACTTCGAATCCGTAATTTCTCCTACTTTTCTTCCTTTGAATTCCCAAAATAAAATGTTCCCAACTTGATCCATTCCCTATCGAGATTCAAAAATTCAACTTTTCGAAAACTTAAACTTTGAAATTCTCGAGAGCGTAATTATTGATTATTATCGAGAGTTTTCTTAGGTGATTCCCGTCACTCGAGATGTAATTAACTATAGGGTCATTGCCTTATAGGAATTTTAAAGAACCTGTGTAATATAAACCCCGTTTAATGTTTTCATATTAAGCAGTGGAATTTGTCGGCTTATAAAATCGGTTCGCGTGACCAAACGGATGTCACAAATCTTCTAGTTTATTTAACCGAGCCCCACCATCGATGCTGTGTCTATCCTTAGGGATGATACACTAAGTCATGATGCGGTGCTCGTTTATATAAGCCTATTCTGGATGTGAGATCGGCTCGATTTCATATCTTAAAACTTTCAAATTTAAAATTATCTTTTAAAAATAAAATACTGCTTTTCAAATTATTTATTTAAATTAAATTAAAATTCGCCGACAACTTCTGTAGGCGACCCCTTTTCAAAATACAACACATAACCTAAAAATATGCCGACACTCATATAGGCTTAATATGGTTTCATGGCTCAATCAAAGTGATTCCATTCCACTCATATTTGATCAATCTTCATTATTCCAAAAATTCAATTTTTGACCCCGGGGACCCTACACCTACCAAACCTACTAAAAGCCCTTAATCGCCTCAAATCCTCAAAAATTTCCAAATCACCCAAAATTCCCCAAAATTAACCTTGAAAATTTCCTCACCAATCAAATTGACCATCCATAGCCAAAATTACCAAAAATTCCAAAAATACCCCCAAATACCCTCCAAATACCCAAAATGCCCCTCTTAGCCAAAAAATCCAAAATTTCAGAAAATTCCTAGAAAATTCCATAAAATCTCAAATATTCCCAATTTCATTTTGTCCAACTACACCATGGCCCAGTTTTGGCAATTTACCCCACTTTTACCAAAACCCCCAATTTAGCCCATTCTTAACCCAAGTGAACCCAATGTCAAACCAAATCTACCCAATTGACCCCAATTTTGGTCCAAATCAATTCAAAAATTCAATTTAACATCCACAATATCAATTTAGACCAAATACAAGTCCAATTTGATTGACATTTGAATCCAATTTAAATTTTGACCTTAAAGCCCAATTTGGACCCATGACCCAAACTTAGCCCAAACCAAACCAATTCAACTCCAATTGACCCCAAACCTTTTCTAAACCTTCCCTAACATCCCCAAAAACAAAACACTAACATAATTTACCAAAAATTTAGACCCAAACCCCACTGAAATTCAACCCAAAACCAAAAAGCCCAATTTTGACCTAAACCCAAACCTAACCCAAATAAGCCCAAGTCCCAAAACCAAAACCCAAACAAGGTTAAAACCTATTTGAAACACTCCCATAAACATTTCTCAACATTAATTTTACATCAATTTCAACCTTAGCCCAACATTGGCCCAAATTAGCCCAATTTGACCTACATTGGCCCATTTACCAAATGAACCCAAATTCAACCCAATTCAAACCCAAACCACCTCAAATTCATTTCAAATCACTCATGACACATCCCTAAACCAAACCCAACAATTATTTAGCCCAAAATTCTACAAAATTCCCATCCATAAATTCATTCTTAAACCTAAAGGCTCATTCCCTTAAGCCTTCCTAAAAGCCCATCCAAAGCAAGTTCAAAAGCCCAAAGTCCATGACAAAGCCCACATGACAATCCTCTATCATCATCCATTTGATAAAACCATCTCCTAAGTTCTAAATCCATGATGAAATAATTCCAAATCAAGCCATATGCCAAATCCCATCAAATCACCCCTAAATTACCAAAATTTCTAAAACCCTTTTTCATGAAATTGACCAAACTTTTTCCCAAGCCACAGGGAGCCATGAAGCCATTCTTGAGCCACATGCAAGCCATGTGAGTTGTTGACATATGACCATACCACATTGGGCAAAAGAGGGAGGCTCTTTCCATAACTCCTAAAAGTCATTAAGACTCCCATGATTCCCCTTAACCATGCTTAGGCCTAATCATGCTTGGATGGTGACTTGACCCGACTGATTAAGCTGAACCAAACAACTTTCTCTTCAGCCCAAGCAAGCCTTGGATGGTGAACCTAGCCCAAAACCATGGGTTGACTCATTTAGACCCAAAACTAGCCTTCCCCCATTCCATTTTAATTCAAGCCCTTTACACATGGCCAATTCCAATTGACTTCACCATTGTCAAGCCCTGACCTCACTGGTCAAGATGGTGACCTGACCCTGGCCGGCCAGCCACCACAGTCGCCGGAAAACCCCATGGCCGAGACCTTGGGAGGAGCCAAAGTTTGAAATTCCCACCGCCGAGGCCGCCCTACGCCCAATGGCCACCATGGTCGTTCTTCCCTCGACCTAAGCAATCGATCCCAAGCCCTAACTCCCCCGCGAGGCCCTCCACACCATGCCTATTTAAACACCACCTCCTCTCGGCCAGAGAGGTGCTCGAACCAAATCACACGAAACTCGCGAAAATCATTTCGTACTCTTCCCCACACCCGGAGAACTTGATCCCCACCGAAATTCCCCCGCCATTTCCTCTCGCGAGCTCAATTTCGTAGTCGAAATTCAAGCCCAAAACCGGGACACTTCACCACGGTGAGCCAATCTCCAAATCGATTGGTCCTACACCTTCACTCGTACCAAGAGTAGAAGTTCCCAGGTGAAAGCCCCCTCTCCGAGCCACCCATTTGCTCCAGACTCTCCAAGCTTTGTGATCTACGTGGTCGAAATCATACCTAGACAATTCACTGTGCCAAGGGACTTCATCCGGAGCTTGCTTCGGACCCAATTGAATGTGACACAACTCTCATATCGAAGCTTCACTTCTCCGAGCAAAGGTACGAGCTCTCTCTTCTTCCCGAGCTTCGAACATTCTCCATTTCAAATGCCTTAATTTCAATGCATGTTCACCGTACTGGATGTGTTCGTCTCTTCGAGAAGAATCCATAGAAGCATAAGAACACGAAAATTCGTTGAGAATCGAGTGAGAAATTAGGGTTAGAAGGTCGACGGTCACGGGTTCGCACCCGGCCGTAGACGATGACCGGGAACCATTGGATCGCGCGTGTATCGGATGGACGACTCGCATCGCGTCGACCGTAAGATGTTACGTGAAAGGCGGGTCTCGGGACGGCTGAGTCAGATGGCGGCGCCGAATCAGGAGATGACGCGTGGAGCTTCGGAGACGCCGAGGTTGAGTCAGCGCCGCGTGGATAAGTAGATAAATAGGCTATTTTTCTATTTATTTAATTCCCAAAATTTTAAAAATTCATAACTTTGTGTAGAAAAATCCTAAAAATAAAATAAAAATACCCTCTTGCTCAGTGAACAGAGGAGAAAAATGTGGAAAAGAAATCAAGTAATTTCATTAAGTATTTTATTTTTAATGATTTATTTACTCTCTGCATTGTTTTAATTCTCCATGTATATAGGAAATTCACCATGGCATGAAACCATAGGGCTTTTGAAGCCTCCGAACTTGGGAACATTCCCTGAATTTTTCAAGGTCAGATACCATCCCTATGAGAAGTTATTGATTTTTCAAGTTCATGTTACTGTTTTGAGTATTTTAATTCCAATAATTGGCATGTTGAGAAATAAATTATAGGAAAATTTGGTGATGTTGCTTGTGACCAGAGGGACCTAGGAAAAATAAGTTTTGAGTTAATTCACTCTGAACAACCCTAATTGGCCTAAATACCCAAAATTGAAATTTAATTAATTATGGTTAACCATTCATCAAATTAACTTAAAAATAATTCTCCACTGTCCTCTAGGGATAGGAGAACACCACATAAAAATTTGAAACCAATTGGACTTGGTTAACTCCACCAAATGGGTTGATTAAGCCTCTTAAGCAAAATGGGTAAAATTAAACTTTAAAAATTCATAACTCACAAAATACTTTTCAAAAATTCACAAAAATGGTTTTGGAGCTTCTCTGATATTAGAGGAACTTAGGAAAATTAAAATTGTAATTTTTTTAAAAAGTTGATTTTTATCATTATTTTAATATTTTTAATAATTAAAAAATAATAAAAATTATAAAAATATTAAAAATCACAAAAATGTCACATTTTGAATTCTAATCATTTAGGAACAAACCAAATATTTTTTTTAAGTCCCTAGGGTAAGATATTGAATTTTAAAGGCTTAATGTAATTTTTAATATTAAAAAATGTATTTTCCAACCTTCTCACCAAAATAATTCTAATAAATCAAAGAAAAATTAGAAAAATATAAAATTTATTTCTCTGGACTCCTTGAGGTCAGCGAGATTTAAGAAAAATATAAAATCCATTTTTCAACTTTAATTTTATTTTAAAATTAATTAATGCTCCAAAACTCAAAATAATTCTAATAAATGATATATAATTCAAAAAAATCACCAAAATTGGTCCAAATGGTCCTCTAGTCATTAGGAATATTCCATAATTTTCTTAAGGACATAAACAATATCCTTGGTCATCTTATTGAATTTTCCTTGGAAATCCCTATATTCTACAAAAAATAATTATATAAATAAATTAAATACAAAAAAATCACATTTTCTCCTCTAATGTCTTAATTGACATGTGAGTGAAACCACATAAAAATTTCAAATTCATTTAAGCTCAATTTAGTGAGTTATGGAATTATTAAGCTTGAAGGGCAAAATGGTAATTAAAATTTTAACCCTTAATTAAAACTTTAGGCTTAATAAAATGACAGAGAAAAATATTTGATCCTAATCTCATTTGGATGATTGAAATTTAAATAATTAAAGGATAGAGACCCATCAATCATTTTTAAGATTAATTAGAGTAAACTTTAATCATTTAATTAATGAAATTTGGAAGATTAATAAAAATTGAAATTATTAAAATTGGGATATTATTAAGATGACATTTCTTCTTTAATTTAAGAGTCCCTAAATTAATCACTTCAATAATATTTAATTCCCAATTAAAATGATAACCCAAACTCAATATTTAAAATACTAAAAGACTTAATCATTACATTAAATTAAAATTAAAACATTTAAATTAAATCCTTCCAAAATTTCAATTAAATTAATACTTTAACAATTAAATTAAATCATCTTTAAAACATAAAAAATAAAATATTAAATTAAAATAAAAATAAAATTAAATTAAAACTAAATTAAATTAAATTAAATTAAATAAGAAATAAAATCAAATTAAAATAAAATTTAAATAAAATTAAATTAAAATTAAAAAATAAAATTAAATTAAAATTAAAACTAAACCAAATTAAATTAAATTAAATTAAATTAAATTAAATTAAATTAAATATAACATCACCTAAGACATAAAGAATTTAAAATAGGTCTAAAAACAACTTGAACACTATTCCAAACTTAAACCCATTAATTAAAATTAAATTAAATCACAAATCACTTAAACATCAATTCGCCCTCAAAAGCTCTTGTTGTCATAACTCCTAAACGGAGTATTAAGTGAAGTGTTACTTCACTTATAGGATATTCAAATGTCCTAGTTCACCGAAGCAAAAGAACAAAACTTAATTAAACCTCGGATGATTAATTCACTCGATTAATTAAATCCGTTTGGACTTAGAATAATTCCAAGTAATATCGAAAAGATGTTTAAGATTCGTCTTAAGCACTTCCTCAATATGACGGGGTGTTTTATAAGAACAATTGAACTTAATTATTCTTTGGTGCGTAAAACCATCCATAAACAAAATTGAAAACCTAGACGTCATAGAATGACTCAGTATAGGACTAGGACCTTAGTAGAAAACCGAAACCTCGCCCTTAGCTTTACCTAGGTAATTGCTTATAAATACTTAAATGCTCTAACATGTGTTTCAAGTGCAGCTTGGGATGACGGGAAGACCCTCCAGGTACGCTTTTATTTTATTGCAATTTACCTTCTCGCAATTTAATTAATCGCATTGCACTTTTTTTTCTTGCATGATAAACAACTGTTGCATAAAAACCAAAACCTTTAGGATAGTTCCTAAACTGAAACTAAAATTAAATTAAAAATCATTACAAGATAAAATTCACCGCCACAACATTTTAAAATATAAAACAACTCAAAATTTAATCACAAACAGAACACAAAACTACAATTGCAACTAAATTAAAACGTCTCGTTGAATGATCGAGAATACCTCGGATGATGTAACCCACGTGTTGCTAACGGGATTTCCCACAGTCTAAATGAAAGTGTGGAACTCATTTAGTTGAGTTTAGCAAATTCATCCGGACTAAGTGAATTCGATGAAAATAACTGGTGTCGGGATGACGGAACCGCAGGATCTTAATCGGTTTCGTTTAAACAACTTTAAGATTTGTTTTAATTAAAATATTAAAAACACTTGGATTTTAAGATTTTCTCTAAACCAAAACACTTCTCTCATCTCCGATTTACGACTTCTAAAACTAAACCTCTCGCAACAACAAGGAGCTCGGAGAATGGTGGGCAGCTCGGCCATCGTCATCAGCAAAACTCAGATCTACTTCAGCTAAACTTTCTTAGAATTAAATAACCAAGTCATAGGACTTCGAGGTGGTTTTCCTAGCGCAACATAAATCCTTAACTCTTCGTTAGGCATTTGCATGATCATATCATGTAAATTAAGCCCTAACTGGTCTTAGGATTCCAAGGTGATCGTTCGATACGACATAAACCCTCACATCTTCGAGGCTGATTGTATGATTTTGTCATACAAATATAAGTCCTAATTAATTAAAATTGGCAAGATTGAAATATCAGATAATATTAGGATTTTCTTGAATTGAAGCCAAACAATAGGATAGCCGGGAAGTTGCCAAGATTCTTCTTGGATCCTCAGCTTCTCCTACCTTTCTTCCTTTGGATTCTCAAAAATAAATTGTTCCAAATTTTGAGTCATTCCCTTTTGAATTTCCAAAATCCAATCCTTTGAAAACCTTAAACTTTGAAATTCTTGAGAGCAAAACCACTGATCATTATCGAGAGTTTTCTTAAATGATTCCCGTCATTTAAGATGTAATTAACTATAGGGGCTTGCCCTTATAGGGAACTTTAAGAACCCAGGTAATATAAACCCTACTTAATTCATTTATAAAATTGTCGGCTTATAAAATTGGTTCGCAGACCAAACGGATGTCACAAATCTCCTAGTTTATTTAATAGAACCCCATCATCAAGCAGTGTTTCTATTCTTCGGGATAGATACACGGTTTGTGGTGCGGTGATCGTTTATATAAACTATTTGGAATGTGAGATCGGTTTGATTTCATATCTTAAAAACTTTTAAACTTAAAATTACTTTCAAAATCGAATGTTATCTTTTAAACTACATATTTAAATTAAATTTAAAATATAAAATTTTCGCCGACAATTTCTGTAGGCGACCCCCTTTTCAAAATAAAACACTTAACCTAAAAATATGCTGACAGGCAGTTAAAAATTTGGTTTCTTAAAGATTTTTCGTGTGGTTTGGACAGATCTAAGCCATTCCTTCATAAGAAATTATTCCAAATCTGATTTTACACCATTTTCTTCCTTAGGAACGACTAGAGACCAATCCATTCCATCCAAAATGGCCTCCAAATTCCTAGAAACCACAAAAATTGAAGTTTTCAACCGGAGAAAATTCGTCAGTTCGGAGGCTCAGCGAATCTTCAACAAAGGCTTGATGAAGAAAAGACTTATCAAAGAAAGAGGATTCGTCAATAGAGGAGTAGAGAATGCTACTACAAAAATCGAAGAAATGATCGCACGGCGCATTGGGAGGTATTTTGTTATACAACTTTCATTGTAGTTATACCGAGTAGTTAAAGAGTTTTACTCTAATTTACATGCGATCAACAATGGAAATGTGTACGTCGGAGGAAGATGGGTAACATTTACTCCCGCAAGGTTAAATGAATTGTTTTCTATAGAAAATACCTCTGTTTGTCACTATTCCAACTTTGTGCCTTCAAGATACAATATGAATGAAATCTATAGATACCTGACTGATGAACCAGATGATTGGGAATTACGAGAAGACGGGTATGTCAGCTTTTCTGCTTCACTTCTAAACCTTGTCTCGAAGCACTGGCATTTCTTTATATCATCAAAACTATTACCTACCATGAGAGTAAATAAAGTTTCAAAGGAATGCGCTATTTTAAACTATTGTATTCAAATTGGATTACCTATCGATGTTGGATCAATAATAGTAAAGTCACGTTGGGATTAATTGTGCATGGGTCGGTTCATGGACTTGGACACCCATCTACTATATTTGCTTTATGCGATCGGTACCAAGTTTCTTATGAGGCTTGGGAAAAAGTACTTTTACCATGGAAACCACCGGATCCTACTCGATATGTTTCCCACTTTGGATAACAATGATGAGATCACCGTTATTTCGACGAGCATCACGAGAACAATCCTTTAGCAAGGCCCTTTACTCGATAAGACTAATTTCATTCCGAAGAAGATTAAAGGATTGGAGAAAGAATTGCAAAATGTGATGAATTCTATCGATAATATCTGCGATATGTTTGATCATATTGATTGGAGAATGAAGGAGCACTTTGATCATACTAGTACATCCTGGAGGCCAGTTTTATTCATCTACTAAGACGAAAGGATGGATTAATGAAGACTCTATCGCGAATTCCCTTTCGGGCCTTTCTACAATTTATTTGTGCACACGCGTCGCATCGGAAATATCGGAGAAGATGTCGGTTCGGACACTCGAAGAGTAGGAAAGATTTCTATGTTTATGTTATATTTGTATATGTGTGTGTTTAATTTGGAGTTAAGTTTTATTATGAGTCGAACTTTGATTCGATCATCTCGCATTTGATGAGATTTTATGTAAATGGTTATGTCTCGGCATTTAGAGTGTTGTGGTTTGGATTGCGATGCCGAGTATTATGGATTTGAACAATTAAGTTAAGTATGTGTGAAATTGTTAGTGTGAAATTTGTAAGTTTCATGGATTTTATTTATGAAGTTATATTGTTTGTTTTGTGTGACTTTTTGTGAGTATAAGTACCTAATCTTCGTATTATTATTAAATTAAGTGATCGGAAGATTGATTAAGAGCAATTCGAGGTTGAAAACGATTGACAAATTTAAAAAATTGAAAATTTTTGGGACCTAGCCGACGGCGAGAATTATCTCGCTGACAGCGAGAAAACCCGCTGACAGCGAGACCGAGCTCGCCGACGGTGGATTTTTCCCGAAACTTTTACCTTTTGGAATTAATTAGCTCGCCGACGGCGAGAAAAACCTCGCTGACAACGAGAACGCGAAAAGACATATATTTGACCGGTCAACCGATACTATTCATCATCCCTTTCCTCAAATTTTTGAAAAAACCGACCTAGGGCTTGAGAGATCTCGGATTTGAAGCGATTTCAACACTTTTTGACACCGGATTTTATCTTCCCTTGGTAAGAGCTTCACTCCTATGCAAAAATTTTTGATTTTCACCATGAATTTCTTCTACATTGGGATATTTTGAAAATTTTTGAAATGTGAAGAAAATACTTGGAAGAATTTCATAGAAATTAATTTAAATGGATTTTAGTTATTGTAGGAAGCCTTCTTAGTAATATTTTGGAGTTTAGTTAAAATTTTTGTAAATTTCACAGATCAAGAAATGGCTCCACAACAAATGCGACGATTAGATTTTGACGAAATTCGATTCATTAATGCGAGAGCACAAACTCGATATTTTCAAAACATTCAAGCAAGAAAGTGCATACAAAATCGAGTTTTCAAGAATCCAGGAGGAGAAGTAGAGCGAGTTATAAAGGAACGAGGATGAGAAAACTTCTGTTTCATTACCAACAGAGCAGCGGTAGAAATTGTGAAGGAATTTTATACAAACTTATCACAGGCTGAAGATGCACCGGTTAGGGTTAAGGGATTTTTTATAGATTTCAGCGCTGCTAGAATAAAAGCTTATTATGAAGTTCGAAACACCTTGAGCGAATATGAAACTTTTGGAACTATGGAAGGACCATTGGAAGAGGTGATCGACTTTCTCGCTGATGGGAAAGGAGTCTGGAAGATAAAGCAGCGGGAACGGGTAAACTTTCCTCTTTCTATGTTAAATGCAACATCAAAAGCCTGACATTATTTTATTTGTTCTACTTTATTACCTACCTACCACCATAGCGAGGTAATAAGAGATATAACAGTTCTGAATTTCTGTATTCAGAACCAGAAAAGTATTAATGTGGGAAATATTATATATAAAAACATATTAGCCACAGCTAGAAATGAAAGTGGAGGAGGACTAGGACATCCTGGTCTTATCTATGCACTTTGCCAAATATACGGGGTAGAGGCAAGAGATGATGAGGAATGGATAGAACCTATGAAACCCCTTACTCGAGCTAATATAAAGAAATATGAATCCCACGAAGGATGGAGATCGCAGGACAAGGGATTATGTACCTTCTTCAGTAGAGATATACCCTCTACTAGTTATGAACCACCCCCGCACACCACTCCTACCCTTCAAGATCTGATGAATGAATTAACCCTGAGTAGAAAGAGTTTTGAGTCATTTGGAGAAAATATGGAAAGAAGATTTGTGCATATAGATCAAAGAATCGGAGGCTTGGAGAGAAGACACGATTATGATAGCGAATATCTCCAGCGACATTCAGAGTACGAGATTGCATACTATGAAGCTGAGCGTCGTTATAGGAGTGGTGATTTAGATGTTGTCTTTCCTGAGTGCCCCCGTTATACACGATACCAGCTCGCTCGGCCTTCTCGACTGGAGATCGTGGGAGATGACATATCTTGGGACTTTGATGCAGAGGATTAGAATCTTTGTTTAGTTTGATTGGTTTGTTTAGATTTGTTGTTTTGCAAACTTTATTATTTTTGTGTGTAATATTTTAGTACTTTCTGTGGACTTTGGACTTGATATGTTATTTGTTTGTTTGAGCAATGATGTTAAATTTCTTATGTGTGTTAAATTAGTTGCAAATTTATATATATATAGGATGTTAGTCTTTCTTTAATATATTGTTTAAATTGTAAATGTATGTGTAGTAACAAATTAAGTTTTCTTTGTTATGTTTTATACTTATTTTAAAAATTTCCATCCCTGCACTTTCTTTTTAAATATTATATATGGAAGAATACTAACGATACGAGGTTACGTAAGTAATGAAAAAGCCTCGCAAAATTTTCAAAGAAAAGAAATATCTAAAGCTCAAAGGTGTGATGAATTTTATTTATATACTTTCCCTTTTTCACTATGTAGTATAGATAGAAAAATTTAAGTTTGGGGGAAGGTAAAAATACAAATTTAATTATTAAAATTGTTCTCAAATTCTATTTTCAAAAATTATTATTAAATGATTTTCTATAGTAATTTTCAATTTAATAAATATGAGTTGCTTTATTTAATTATTATATAAAGTTAAAGAAAATATTTCTAGTAATTCAATTAATCAATAGAATAAGATATTTGGTTAAAAGGAATAAGAATATAGTAAACTATTTAAAGTAAGGGAAACTATATTCTAAAAATTGGATATTCTTAAGGATATAGATGAAAAAGAAAGGATAGAAACTCAATGAAGTAAAAGTTATGAAATATATATAAGCAAAGAAATATTTTAAGTTTCAATTTTAGGAAGAGAAATTGAAGTTCAAAATTATTAACAGGCTATCCAGATACAGTAATCCTCACTTAAAAAAGAAAAAAAAAAGAAAAAGAAAGAGAAAAGAAAATAAAAGAAAAATATAAGTGAGGAGAAGCTTGAGGAGATGCCTTATCAAAAATTGGCTTCAATGGATTCAACCTAAAGGGTAAAACTTAACTATATTTCTAAACTTATATTTGTGGATTAGTATTTTATTAAATAGAGTTTTCTTGAATTTTCTATCATCTATAGTCATTTCTGAATTAAATAGAAAGCTAGAAATCTTAGACCTAATAACTAAATAATCTTATCTCTATAAAATTAATTTAAATTACTTAGAAATATTTCTATTTAACTTTATTATAATGTTATTTAAAATTAATTCATATATTATTTGAGTTGAAAAATTATATTATAGAAATCATTACTTTTATTTAGTATTAAAATTACTTGATGACAAGTAATAATTAAGTTTGGGGGATTTTGATCACAGAAAAATATATAAAGAAATTTATATCTATTTTTGATGAAAATGCACTTTAAAGAGAGATATTTTCTTTATTTTATTGCAGGAATGAAGATTTATTAGTGATAAAAGCAAAAAGCATGAAATGGAGCAAATTTGGATCAAAAGGAGAAAATTCATGCAAATTTAACTACTTCGCCGACGGCGAGATCGAGGCCGCCGACGGCGAGATCGTGAGGAGAAATTTCGAAGGAATTATAACCGCCTCGCCGACGGCGAGCTCGAGCCCGCCGACGGCGAGATCGCGCGGCTTGAAGACCTTCAGAAGCCCCGCCGACGGCGAGGTCGTTTTCCGCCGACGACGAGCTAGTTCAAAATGCATATACATTGAACCTGGACACTTTTTGAAGAGGTGTTTAAGCACCCCTTGGACCTTTGCCTGCCTCTATAAATAGAGGCTGAATTCTAGAGTGTGTGTGTCTTTTGAGTCTTCTGTGAGTCTATTTCTAGTGTAATTTGAGTGAGTTTAATTTAGTTTGAGTGTATTTAGTGAGTTCATTGAGTGCTATTTAGTTGTTGTACTAGAAGGAAAAGTCAAAAGAACTTCAATGAGTCTGCTTGGGAAGGAAATTAAGATAAATATCTTTGTTTATTGTTGTCAAACTTTAAATGAAATCCATGCTTTGTTTTATTCCTATGCATTCTGAGTAGTTTTCTTAGTCTTTCTCCTTGTTTATGAAAATTATGCGAATTGATGAAATTAAATAAAAGCACTTAATATAATATAAATAAATTGTGATAATTTTTACTTAAAACTTAATTTACTTTCAATCTGGCCAATTGAGTACTTAAAATATGTTGAATTATCAACTATAGTAAAAATTACGTCCAATATTCAGGGAAGTTAAAAGCCTTGGAAGGCGGGTGCAAATAAATAGGGAAATATTAATTATCGGGCGTAGAATTGGATATTTTTGTGTGACAGACTAAAATAATTTGATCCTACTGTTTGAGAGCTGAAGTGTAGATGTTAGCCCTCAGGTGAGGGGAATGTGGGAGCTCTGAAGTGGCAGCCAGTATCGTCTCAGCCTAGCCGCAGATTCAGTAATCAAACATAGGATTAGTCAAAGTTCTTTGCACTCGGACCAAAGGGTAAAGAACAGGAATGCTCTTATTTGTCACAATACAATTTAAAAATTCTATTTAAATTCATCATTTCACTTAATTTTCTAAAAATAAGGAGAAGGATACTTTTTACGAATTAATTAAATCAACTTATTTCAAGCATTAGTTTACTTTAGTTTATTATGGTTACTTTGAATATCTGTTCACTTTATTAGTAAGTAATTCCTTTAAATTTAGCTGATAACAATTCTGTTAAAAACTTCCCTGTGGGATCGATAACCAGGACTCCACTAGAGCCCTGTATTACTTGATACAACACGTATACTTGCGTAGAATCCACATTATACATTAAATCATATACCTATATTTAAAGCGGGATCTAGTTTTTGGTTCTGTTACTATAAACATAAATTGCATACATACAAAAAGTGGGTCAATATGTTTCATATCAGCGAGCATAAAAAATATGTTTTTCTATTCATACAATATATACAATATGCTTCATAGAATTTTTTAAGGCAACTTATTTCACTGTCTCATTTCAAAGTGCGTGTGTAATAGAAAAATATATATTTCTAATCATATGAATGTCTCAATGAGTATTAGTACTGAATTTGAGTAACAAAGCATGAATTTCTATATATGTTGCCTAACATTAAGCGTACAAAAGAAGCTTTTCTAATTCATATAATATGCACAATATGTTGCCACAGTAATTTTTTGAGGCTATTTATTTCTCTATCTCACTTCAGGGTATGTGTGTGATTGAGAAATATACTTTTATAATCACAAGAATAGCCTAAGGGCTATTAGTATTGAATTTGAGTAACAAAGCATGAATTTCTGCATATGTTGCCTAGCAGTGATAATAAAAAAATATGTTATTCTAATTCATATAATATGCACAATATGCTGTCACAATGATTTTTTGAGCCTATCTATTTCCCAGCCTCACTTCAGAGTGTGTGTGATTGAGAAATATATTGTTTTAATAATAAGAATGCCCCCATAAGGTATTAGTTCTGAATTTGAGTAACAAAGCAAGAAACTCTACATGTTTCATATTAGTGAGAATAAAAAAAATGTTTTCTAATTCATACAATATGCATAATATGTTGTCACAATAGTTTTCTGAGGTAACTTATTTCACTGCCTCACTTTATAGTGTGTGTGTGATTGAGAAATATACTTTTCTAATTATAAGAATGCTCCAAGTGGTATTAATATTGAATTCGAGTAACAAAGCATGAATTTTTACATATGTTACCTAGCAATGAGCATAAAAAAGTTGATTTTCTAATTCAGACAATATACACAATATGCTGTCACAATAATTTTTTTAGACTATCTATTTCTCGCCATACTTCATAGTGTTTGTGTGATTAAAAATATGCTTTTCTAATTCAAACAATATGAACATTATGTTGTCAGTACAAAGCATGAAATTTTGCATATGTTTCCTTGCAGCGACCATAAAAAAGATAACATATATGATATGTTGCCCTTTCTCCCAAATTTGTCTCATTATATGCTCTAAGAGATCTCAGTAGCTAAGCACGATATGCTTTCACAGTATTTTTTTGAGGTGTTCTATTTCATTGCCTCATTTCGAAGTGTGTATGTGATTGAAGAATAAACTTTTCTTGTCATAAGAAAGCCCCAAGTGGTGTTAGTGCTGAATTTTAGTAACAAAGTATGAAATTCTACAAATGTTTCATATTAGTGAGCATAAAAAAGATGTTGGAGATAATATGTTGCCCTTCCTCCCAAAATTTTCTCACAGTATTTTTCTGAGACTTTCTATTTCATTATCTCAGTTCAATGTGTGTGTGTTATTGAAAAATATGATTTACTTGTCATAAGAACGTCTCATGTGGTGTTAGCACTGAATTTCAGTAACAATGCGTAAAATTATACATATATTTTCTAGCAGTAGCATAAAAAAGATGAAAGAGATGATATGTCGTCATTTCTCCTAAAATTTTCTCATTATATGTCCCAAGGGGTCTCAATAGCTATGCATGACATGCTTGCACAGTATTTTTTGAGACTTTCAATTTCACTTACCTCA
>JAKZJZ010000634.1:0-42361 GCA_022702705.1 Papilionanthe hookeriana x Papilionanthe teres
GCCGCGCCGCGAGGGTTATCCTGCGGTCGGCTTCGAAGGAACTTCGCGGCAGCTGTTCCGCGAAGCTGTAAAACAAACGAAAATAAAAACGACGAAGCAGCTTTCTTGTGTCGCTCCGCGGCAAAAAGATGGAACCAAACAGGCTCTAAATTAGGTTTAATCAATTCTAAACCCTAATTAGGTCTAACCCATTTGACCTAATTAAACCATTAAGTCTTAGCTAAATTAGACTTAATCAAACCTAAACCCTAGTTAGGTCTACCCATTAGACTTAATTAAACCATTAAGTCTTAACTAAATTAAATTTAATCAAGCCTAAACCCTAATTAGGTCTACCCATTAGACCTAATTAAACCATTAAGTCTTAACTAAATTAGACTTAATCAAACCTAAACCCTAATTAGGTCTAACCGATTAGACCTAATTAAACCATTAAATTAGACTCAATCAAACCTAAACCCTAATTAGGTCTAACCCATTAGACCTAATTAAACCATTAAGTCTTAACTAAATTAGACTTGATCAAACCTAAACCCTAATTAGGTCCAACCCATTTGACCTAATTAAACCATTAAGTCTTAACTAAATTAGACTTAATCAAACCTAAACCCTAATTAGGTCTACCCATTAGACCTAATTAACCCATTAAGTCTTAACTAAATTATACTTAATCAAACCTAAACCCTAATTAGGTTAACCCATTAGACCTAATTAAACCATTAAGTCTTAACTAAATTAGACTTAATCAAACCTAAACCCTAATTAGGTCTACACATTAGACCTAATTAAAGCATTAAGTCTTAACTAAATTAGACTTAATCAAACCCAAACTCTAATTAAGAGCCTCTTTGGTTCCTCCTTTTTGCCGCGGTGCGGCACAAGAAAGCCGCTTCGTCATTTTTATTTTCGTTTGTTTTATAGCTTCACGGCACAACTACCGCGAAGTTCCTTCGAAGCCGACTGCGGGATAACCTTCGCGGCTCGACTTTCGTCCCGTGTTTTTTTACCCTCTACCCCGCTCCTCTCTGCTTCCGCTCTCTCTCGCGAACCCTATCCGAGATACTATGGCAGCGAGCGGCAGTGCTTTCCTCTAGATTTGCTCCGTTCCTTTCTCCATCTCGGTATGAATCTTCTCCTCTATAGATCTCGCTTGATTATCGAATGCGAATAAGTATCTTTCGAATCTCCCGAGAGGATTCGGGTGCAGGGGATCTCGTTTTTTTTTCACCCGAGCAAACTATTCCAAAGATTTTTTTCATTGATTTTGTGCTTCGTATGCGAGGGCTAGGTTTCCATGGATAGCCCCGACTTCGGTTAACTCGCAGATAGTGGTTTTTGGTTTTTTATCCCTCTTGGTTCCCCCGATCTACGACTTCTCGCACTCTTGCTTATTGCGATCGTTAATGGTTTAATACAACCGAGAGGCTAAATTTTTCACCACTTTTTATTTGTCGTTTTTTAAATATAGCTTTGGTTTGGTAGTTTGGGGAAATTTTTGGATCATAAAAGCAATTAAGAATCGGCAGCAATTAAGCCCCGACTTCGGTGGTTTTGTGGCTTGGGGAAAATTTCTCACAACTCGTAGCGTGGATCGGAACTTCGCTTATTTTTGGTGTATAGTGTGTTTGGATCAACATAAGCACATCTCATATCTTATACAATTAATTTATGAGTTACTTGTCAAGGAATGCTGAATGTGAAAGGGCTACAATGGTTTTTTGAGTTATCTTCCACTCTCATTTATATGCAGTAATGAAAAAAAAGAGTTTTATGGAGTAGCTCATTTGGCATGCTGTTGATTATTAAAATTGAATTAGCTCTATGCATTGATTATTACAATTGAATTAGCTCCTTTCTGCATGTCATTGGGTCATATGACATTCGAAATGTTTCAGGGGCACATGATGGAGTCTATTTTTTTTTAATATTTATGTAAGACCTTTTATTTGGTCTGTAACATGGTTCAATATGTCATTTCTATATTCTAAACAGAGGTAGCCTGGTCATTTTACGTAGAAGTCGCCTGCATACTGATTTTCCCACAACCAGCAACTCAAACAGATAAATTAGCTTCGCAATGGTTTCCTGGCAAAGATAACAGTAATCGCAAAGTCGAATACCAGCAATCGAACCAAACAAGCCCTAAGTCTAACCCAATTAGACTTGATTAATCCTTAAGCCTTATTTACATTAGTCTTAAATAACTCTTAAACCATAGTTAAGTTTAACCCAATTAAACTTAATTAATTCTTTAACCTTACTTACATTAGGCTTAAATAACACTTAAACCATAATTAAGTCTAACCAATTAGACTTAATCAATCCTTAAGCCTTACTTAGATTAGGCTTAAGTAATCCTTAAACCCTAATTAGGTCTAACCCAATTAGACTTAATTAATTTTTAAGCTTACTCACATTAGGCTTAAGTAATCCTTAACCCATAATTAAGTCTAACCCAACTAGACTTAATTATTCTTTAAGCCTTACTTACACTAGGCTTAAATTAACCATAAACCATAATTAAGGCTAACCTAATTAGAATTAATTAACCCTTAAGCCTTACTTATATTAGGCTTAAAGAGCCTTTAAACCTTAAATTAAGTCTAACTCTATTAGACTTAATTATCTCTTAAGTCTTACTTACAATAGACTTAAGTAACTCATAAACCCAACTAAGCCTAACTCTAATAAGACTTAAAACATATAACTTAGGTTCAATCTAACTTGATTCCAAGTTAACCCAACCTTAGGTTCAACCCATATTGAACCTAAATCAACTCATAACTTAGGTTCAATCTAATTTGAACCCAAGATAACCGACCTTAGGTTCAACTTATACGTAACCTAAACCAACTTATAACTTAGAGTTCAAATAGTACATAACCCTAAGTTAACTCAACCTAGGTTCAAATCATATCGAACCTAAACTAAATTTCTAACTTAAGTTCAAACAGACATGAACTCAAGTTAACTCAACTTTGGATTCAACGCACAATGAATCTAAACCAAACTTCTAACTTAGGATGAAACATATATGAAGTCAAGTTAACTTAAACCTTTTAGGCTCAACATACATGAACCTAACCTTAGCCTATACTTAAGTTCAACCCATATTGAACTTAAGTTAAACCTTTTAGGTTCAACAAACATGAACCTAACCTTAACTTATACTTAAGTTCAACTCAACTTGAACTTAAGTTAAACCTTTTAGGTTCAACATACATGAACCTAACTTTAACCTATACTTAGGTTCAACCCAACTTGAATATAAGTCTAACTTAAACCTTAATTAAGTCTACCACATTAGACTTAATTAATCTACTGAACCTTAACCGACTAAGGTTTAATCTAACCTAAACCCAACTTAAGTCTAACCCATGTTGGACTTAAGTCAAAACATACTTAGGTTCAACCTGACATGAACCTAAGTTTAACACAAACCTAACTTAAGTCTAACCCATATTAGACTTAAGTCAAATCATACTTAGGTTTAACATGACATGAACCTAAGTCTAACCTAAACCTAACTTAATTTCAACCCACATTGAACTTAAGTCCAAATCTAAACCTTAGGTTCAACCTAACTTGAATCTAAACCAAAACCTAACTTATGTTCAACTCATATTGAACTTAAGTCAAAATCTAAACTGTAGATTCAACAGATAATGAACCTAACTCAACTCAACTCGACAAAAACCTTACGTTTAAATGACAACTAACTCAATTCAACTTGACATAAATCTTAGGTTCAACTGACAATGAACCTAACCAAACTCAAATTGACATAAAACTCAAAACTAAACTCAAATCAAGATCAAAACCTAAAACCAGATTTAAACAGACAAAAGTCGACATAAACCTTAGGATCAACCCAAATTGAACCTAAATTAACATAAACCTTAGGTTCAACCTAAATTGAACCTAAATCAACATAAACTTTAGGTTCAACTCAAATTGAACCTAAATCAACATAAACTATAGGTTCAACTTAAAATGAACCTAAATTGACATAAACCTTAGGTTCAACTTAAACTGAACCTAATTCGATATAAACCTTAGATTCAATCCGACATGAGTCCAAGTTAACTTAAACTGACATAAATTTTAAGTTCGATCTAAATTAAACTTAACTTGACATAAATTTTAAGTTCGACCTAAATCAAACTTAACACGACATAAACCGACATACTCCATAAGTTCGACCCATATCGAACTTAACTCAACATAAAACGACATAATTCTTAAAGTTTGACCCACATTGAACTTAACACGACATAAAATTAAAAATCGACATAAAACCCAAAATCAAATGCAAATCGACATAAAATCCAAAATCCAATCCAAATCAACATTCAAGACAAATCAAAATTTAAACATAAATTGACATAAACCTAAATCGATATTTCAACCAAACTCGGACATTCGACAACTCTGGATCAACAGACACTTTGACCAGGTGAGCTAAATGTTTTTATATGATATTATATCTCTTCGTTTTCCTTGCAGGATGAAAACAAGTTCCGTTTAGATTTTCTTTGCATATTATAAGATGTGCTAACTTTGTTTTGCAGCACGTCGACGATGGAACATTGACGACAAAACCCAGACTTTTAGGATAGCCACAAAACCTAAACTTTCTACAAACAACAAAACAAAAATGACATGACAACAAAGAAAACTGGACTTTTAGGTTAGCCACGAAATCTGAAATAAAATGACAATCATTAACATCGATATCGATACGACATCAACATTAACAAAAACATACAACTAGCATTTCTATACTACAATAAAATGATGATACGACACTAAACCAAAACAAATAAATGACAACATAACATTGAGATGATCACAAAACCAAAACTTAAAACAAAAGAAAATCATAAACAAGATAACAAAAATAAATAAATAATGATATCTTCTTGACATCATAGAAGGTATCTCATGACATAATAACGATATCTTCTTATAGGAGATAAAATATCTCATGAAAAATCGAGATATTAATCACGACATCTTATGCCATTACGACATCACATTAAGACATGATGACAATGGTTAGCAAGTATACGTATCGTGCAAGTAATATAGGGCTCTAGTAGAGTCCTGGTTATTGATCCCACAGAAAAGTTGAGATTACGAACCAACTAATTTCTATGGAATATACGTAAATTAAATGGAATCTTACTAAAATTTATCAACTACTACAACTACTATTGATTATGATGTAATATAACAAAGTATCTTTCCCCTTGTTAAGAGAATTAAGTGAATGAAGAAATCAAGTTAATTTAATTATATTGTGTCAAAGAGCATACAT
Source organism: Papilionanthe hookeriana x Papilionanthe teres (assembly GCA_022702705.1). Lineage (NCBI taxonomy): Eukaryota > Viridiplantae > Streptophyta > Magnoliopsida > Asparagales > Orchidaceae > Papilionanthe > Papilionanthe hookeriana x Papilionanthe teres. The sequence goes on from JAKZJZ010000634.1 coordinate 5,321, forward strand.
ATTCTTTACCCTTTCGTCCGTGCATAAAGTTAATATCGACTAATCCTATGTTTGTTTACCGAATTCATGGCTAGGCCTGGAGGATACCTAGCCGTCACTGTGAGCTCCCACGTTCCCTTCACTTGAGGGCTAACATCTACACTTCAACGACTCGAATGATAGGACCAAATTGAAGATTTTAGCCTGTCACTCTAAAATCTCTAATTCTACACCCGATAAATAATATTTCCCTATTTATTTGCATCCTCCTTTCAAGACTTTGAACTCCCCAAATCTCGGATTTAATCTTTACGTTTAGTTACATACAACAGATTTTAACATTTCAATTGGCCAAATTGATAATAAATTAAGATCTAAGTTAAAGATTATCACAATTTATTTAATTTTATAGGCACATTAATTTTAATTTTCCATTTCACATAATTTCATAATAAGAAGAAAGAAAATAGAACTACTCAGAATGCATGGGAAGAACACAATAAAACTTGAATTTTATATATAAAATAATACAAAAACACATCTTATCTCGAGTTTCTCCCCCAACGTACTCCTCAAGTTCCTTTCGTCTCTTCCTTTTCGTACAATTCACACTCAATTTTTACACTTAAAAACTCTAAACTCAATATAAAACTCTACTATAACACTCAATAGACTCTGATGACTTCTAGTGGACTCTCTTCGACTTTTTCCTCTCCCTTTTTCGTCTCTATTTATAGATGTAGGAAGTTCTCCATAGGATGCCTCGGCTCCTATTCAAAATGCATCCTGATTTGATGAATCTGTGAAGAAGTAACTATCTCGCCGTCGGCGGGCTCGATCTCACCGTCGGCGGGCTTCTAGAAGCAGGGCATTCTTAACTGTCTCGCCGTCAGCGGGCTTCTATATAATATTGGCTGAATTCTATGGAAAATCTCGCCGTCGGCGGGCTATTCTTCGCCGTCGGCGGGATAGTTCAAATTTCTTCTATTTTGGCCCTTTTTGCTCCAAATTCGTTCCTTTTTGCATTTCTTCGATAATTTTTCATTCCTGCAACAAAACAAAAGAAATACCTTCCTTTAAAGTGCAATATCAGTTATTTTAATGCAAAAATCAATACTAAATTATAATTATTTTTTTTCTTTGATCACGTGACATTATGATTCACATTAAGACATGACATAAAATGACATGACATTACGACATCACATTATGACATGACACGACATACAAACTATGACATCCCGATATAACATATGACATGATATGATACTAAACCAAAACAAACAAAAAATCGACACTTGACATGACACGACAAAATCACTAACATTGACATCGATATGATATCTAACATAAAACCGACACTTCCAAAACAAACGACAAATCAAAATAACAACAACCAGACAAAACAATGATTTAGTAAGCTTAATTTTAAGTTCGCTCTTATCCAATAAAGAGAAGCATAGATTGAATGGGAACTTACGGTACTGAGATTCAAATTGTGGAACCATATCTAGTGAATGTTTAATTAAGGACGTATGTAAGAGACCTATAATTCATTTAATCTTATGATTTTGATAAATTTATTTATATTCCTTCAAGTCAAAATTATAATTTCTATTTTAAATATTGGGATGATATTTCTAATATGAGCGAGCCTTATGTAAGTTTACTGTATAATGGGCATATATTCTGACCTGCAAAATATATAAATTCCTAGTTAGAGTATACTTTTATAGCATTCTAAAACATTTCTTTGCTCTATATATACCTCATAGTTTTCACGTCATTGAGTTCCACTTCTTTCTTTCTCAACTAAATTCCTAAGATTTTTAATATCTCAAAAATATAGTTTCTTTCATATAAATAGTTAACTATAATCTTGTTCTCTTAAACTAAATATCTTAATCTATCAAATAAATTAATCGCTAAAAATATTTCTTAAAACTTTCTATAACACTTAAATAAATGAATTCTGAACCAATTAGATTAAACTCACTACATGAAATCATTTTTATAATAAGTTTTTGAAAAATATTTAGTGAGAATATACAAAGTTAAGTTAGTTTTTCTTCCCTCCCCCAAACTTAAATTTTTCCATCTATTCATGTAGGGTGAAAGAAAAATACTTTTAAATTATCCCATACCTTAGTTCTTCCAATGTTCCATTGAAATTTTTGGAGATCTTCGCCTTTTCTATTCATTTTTACCAATATTAGTAAATTTCTCTAGGCACATCTATTATTTGAGAATATGTTGGGTAAAGAAATTTTCGAGATACACATACAATACTAATACTATTACTTGTATATTAAACATAGGATTAAACGTACTCAATAACCACGAGTTTCTAATAATCACAGTTACATTTATCAACTGAAGAATAAAGAAAGCTCTCACAATTCTAACCGCCAATAACCAACATCCACATCAAAATACAAAAAAGTAAACAACCATAATAAAACTACAATACTAAATCAAAACAACTAACATAACACAAACATCCATGAAAACATCACAACACGAATCTAATCAAATGTTAAAATCCCAAACTACGACTTCATCTCCCTGGTTTGGTGGTGGTGGGTTGGTGATAACGGGTATCGAGGTACTCGGGGAAATATCCTTCCAAGCTCCCGCTTCTGTGGCGCTTTCGGCATCATAATACGAAGCTTGAAAATCGGGATGCCTCATGAGATATTATTATCATAATCATGTCTCTGCTCCAAACACTATTATCGATCAATATGATCAAATCTTTCTTAAAAGCTCCTTCTCTATGAAAATGACTCATTCATCAGATCAGTGAGGGTAGGTGACATCGAAGCGGGGGATCATAAGCGTGGGGTATCAGCTTCTACTAGTGGAAGGGGCATCCTCACAGTTGCGATCTCCATCCCTCGTAGGGATTCATAGTCTTAATATTTAATTTTGTAATGGGTTTCATGGTGCAGCCATTAGTTATCATCTCTTGCTTCTACCCCAAATAATTGTGAGAGAGCATAGAAGTTAACCCCGGGATGTCCTAATCCTCCTCTTTGATTCACTTAAAGCTATGGCTACTATATTTCTATAAATGATGTTATGTACATTGATACTTATTATTACGAGAATACGTCCAGAACAACTCTTTCCACAGGAACTTCATTGAAGTAGGTATGTAGGTAATAAAGTAAGAGCGATAAAATAGTATCAAGCCTTAGATTTTGCATTCATCATAAAAAGAGGGAGATTGCCCGTTCTCGGCTTGCTTCATTTTCCAAACTCCTTTCCCGTCGGTGAGAAAGTCGATCACCTCTTCGGCGGGCCTTCCCATAGTGCGGAAATGTATCATACTCATTGATATAAGGGTCTTACACTTCGTAATAAGCATTTATTCTTGCGGATACGAATTCCACAAAAAATTTTCTAACCTTAATCGGTGCATCTTCAGCCTACGTCAGATTTGCATAAAATTCTTTGACTACCTCCATTGCGGCTTTGTTCATGCAGTAACGGAAATTCTAAAATTTTGTTTCTTGAATTATCTTTTATTTCTCTCACAGTTCTCAAATACTCGATGCGAATACAGAATCTTTGCCTTTGCCAGTGAGGTTATCTGAAGTAACGCTTTTGCACTAATGAACCAAGTTTCGTCAAATTCGAGCGTCTTTTCTAACGTGGAGCCATTTTTCGATCTAACAAAATTGCGAAAATCTTAACGAAATTCTAAAATAACACTTTGATGGCTTCTTTAATACGACGTAGGGTAATCTAAAACTCATTCCATGAATTTCTTCCATAGATCTTCTTCACATTTTCAAATTTTCCCAAAAATCCTCAATGTGGAAAAAATTCACGGTGAAAATCAAAATTTTTTGCATAGGAGTGAAGCTCTTACCAAAGGAAGTTAAGATCCGGCGTCGAAAAGTCTTGAAATCGCTCCAAATCTAAGATCCAACAAGCCATAGGTCGGTTTTCGAAGTTTAGGGAGGTTGGGGATGATGAATAGTGCGGTTGGCGGTCAAAATATAACTTTTTCATATCCTCGCCGTCGGCGGGCAAAATCTCGCCGTCGGCGGCCTAGTTGATTAATTCACAAAAGTTTACGTAAAGGCGCCGTCGGCGGCATCAAGGGCTCCGTCGGCGGGTTAAGTTCAAAAATTTTCTTTCAAAATTTTTGCCCAATTCTCTCCAAGCCTCGTTAACGTCCGATTAATCTTTTTAAGCATATTTTGACTATGATTAGATGTTAATTAACTCAAATAAACTTAATCAACCCACAAAACGACACACATTTTTATATATATAAAATCCGAGTATTACAATATTCAACCTAATGAGTATTTTCTCAACCCTGATAATTCGGCGTCGCAATCCCGAGCCACAACACACAAAACACGAAACAAAACAAACACATAGTACGAAATATCTCCTGCATACGAGAATCAAAATATCTAAAAACAAGTAAACACACATAAACACAAATTGAAAACAAACAAACATAACACATAACGGTGAACGTCCTTTAATCGTCGGTATCGGTACTAAACTCCTCTCTAATGTCACCCATAGATTGTGAATGAACAAAAGATTGTAAGACAACTGAAAGGAAAATCTTATTCGAAAATCTTCTTCAAATCAGCATTTCTTCCTCATAAGGCGTATAAAACTCACTTCCGGGTGTCGAGAGTGATCAAATTGTTCCTTTATCCTCTAATCGATATGATCGAAGCAGATCGAGAGGTTATTAATTGATGTCATCACATTCTCTGACTTTACATCTACTCTGAGAGTCACCAGCAATATCATGTGGTTTTATTAGTCCAAGGCCTCGGGGTTGAGAAATACTTGTGATGATCTCTCCTCGGCTTCTTCGAGTATTCTTTATGTTATCCAATGTAGGAAACATATTAGTAGGATCTAAAGGTTTCCGGGGGCGAAGTACCTTTTCCCGAGGCTTCATGTGAAACTTGGAATTGAAGTTTGCATAGTTAAGAAGATTGTAGAGATGTCGAAGCCCATAGATTGTTTGGTGCTCGTCAGGCCTAAAGTGAACTTCACAATTATCGAACCAACATCAAGCGACCCCATTTGAATGCGGTAATTCAGAATAGCACCTTCGGAAGTAACTTTACTAATTCGCATAGTTGGTAGAAACTTTGAAGAAATGAAGAAGTGTCAGTGCTTAGAAACGAGATTTAGAAGTGATGTAGAAAAGTTTACATACCCGTGTTCTCTCATTTCCAAATCTTGGCTCATCGATCGAGTACTAGTCAATTTCATTCATATTATTCCTCGTTGGGACAAAATTGGAATAATGACAAGCAGGTGTATTTTCGATTGAAAATAACTCGTTAATCACAGAATGAGTAAAAGTTACCCATCTTCCTCGCACATAGACGACTCCTGGTTGATTCCATGTAAGTTAGCGTAGAAATCTTTGACCACTTCAGAATATTTCTTTGCGAGAGGTGGTGTCAACGCAATACTTCACGACGTCGTCGAATAATGATTTCTTTAATCGGCATCGTAGAATTCTCCAAACCTGTATTTACGAATCATCGCTCTTTGATTAATCGCTTTCATCATTACCTTGTTGAAGATTCGTTTGAGCCTCGCAGGCGGTGGTGCTGTACATTGTATACTCGAGATATTGGTATTTTAGGACTATTGGATGCCATAATTTTCGGTTTAAGTGGAATGGGTTTTCGTTTTTGGAAGATAAACACTTAGAGTCGGATTATAGGAGTTTTAGTAAGGTTATACCTTTAAAAATCGCTAAAAAATGTCAATACCTCATTATCACATTTTTTAACTATCTAGAGTAAGTGAGGCGAACATGATCTGCCATCGGCGAGACTACATAACTACTTAAACCAATTCTTATTGGGTAATCACGCCGTCGCGGGGCTCGATCTCGCCGTCGGTATCAAGGCAAAGTTTGTCTTGTTTCGCTCTTGGATTCGAATGTTTTCTAATTTTTTCGCAAGGTCTGTATTTTTATAGTATGAGTTATTATACGAGTAAAAAGAAGTTAATAAAAAAAATTTAACAAAAGCAAGCAAACACATAAAAATAAAGATAACTATGGGTTGTCTCCCGCAAAGCGCTTAGTTTAACCTCGTCGACCCGACCTATTTAAGGTGTTAATTAGGTTGGTTGAGCATTATAACCTCTTTTATAATTTAGTCTCTTACCCTCGTAATATGGTTTTAATGTGTCCATTTACTTTAAATCTGTTCAGTCTTTGGATCTTCAATTTCAATAACTCCATAAGTATATACTTGATGTGATGAAAGGTCCTAACCATGGAGATTTTAATTTTCCGAAATAATTTAACCTTGTGTTATATAACGAAACTTCTTATCTGGTTCGAAACTTTTCTAGTTAATCTTCCGATCATGCCATAATTTCATTTTCTCTTTATAAATTCTATCATTATTATAGATTTCTTTCTCGATTCATCGATTAATTCATTTACGATAATATCTTCTCACCGGCATAACATTATAATTAAATTTTACTAATCGCCAAATGCGTTTTAAGTTCTAATTATTTGGTAAGTGGCACGTTTTCAAAAATTAGTACGTAAGGAGTCATTCAATCGGAGTTTTATAAGCAAGTCTGTAAGCCCATAATGCGGTATCTAATATTATATGAACCCGATCTAATCGTGGGGTTTACCGATGCTTTCCCCATTATTCGTTTAATCTCTCGATTAGAAACTACAGCTAAACCAACTGGTACGAGGATGATAAACGTTGAAATTCTATGAATAATATTAAATTTTTAAGCAATCTACCGAATATATTTATTCCTAAAATGAGATCCTCCATCGGTGATAATTATATAGGCATTCCGTATACGAAAATATTTCATTAAAAATTTGAAAAACTTTTAGCATAACAACGAGGTAAAGCTTGTGCTTCGATCCATTTAGAAACATAATCGAAGTGACTAATATGTATAAGTTTCGAATGAAGGAGAAAAAGGTCCCGTAGTCTAATCCCCCGAACGTAAAGATTTCGACTTAACATAAAATTTAAAGGCATTTCATTTCTTTTCGATGTATTGCTATCTTTGACATCTATCGCAAGTTTTGATATATGTTTGTAAACATCTCACAAAGTGTAGGCCAATAGAATCACACTGTCAAATTTTATGTGTGATTTTATCGGTCCGAAATGTCCTCGAATTAGAATCATGACATTTACGAATAATTAGTTCGATCTCTTCATAAGGCACACATCCGATAATAAGATCTTTTGCATTGTTTGGTATAAATGGTTCATCCCAAAAATATTCTTTTTGCATCATGAATGAACTTTTTTGTTGTTGCAAAGTTAACATAGGTGGTAAAATATCACTTACATTTATAATTTCTTGTATATCGGCTGTCTGTGTATTTTTTACACTCATTTATATTATAAAGTTGTTCGTCGGGAAAAGTTTGTACGCCAATTTCATTATCAACGTCGGATAATTCATTATAATCTAGCCTTGACAAATGATCTATGATTTGATTATCGAGTTCCCTTTTTGTTAATGATTTAAAAATCAAATTCTTGCATTAATAATATCCATCTAATTAATCTTGGTTTGGAATTTTTCTTTTGCATTAAATATTTAATAGCGAGTGATCGGTATGCCGCAATACATTTAGTTCAAATTAGATATAACCTAAATTTATCGAAAGCATATCTGATTGCTAATAGCTCTTTTTTAAATAGCTTGTATAATTGATTTGACATTATTAAGAGTTTCTTAGCATATAGTACAACTTTTGAAAATTTTATCATATCTTTGTCAAGAAGCTTGCTCTATAGCATAATCACTAGCATCACATAAGTTCGAATGGTTCTCCCAATCGGGGAAACTATTATAGGTGTTGTGATTAATTTATCTTTTATTAATTAAAAAGCATTTAAACATTCGTGTGAATTCGAATTTCTTGTCCTTTTCTAAAAGTTGGCATAGAGGTTTAATAATTTTGAAAAATCTTTTATGTAACGTACGTAAAATCCGGCATGTGCAAGAAAATGTCTTACCCCTCTCCCTTTTGTAGTTGGAGGTGGTAATTTAAATTTAGCTTGAATTTTTGCGAGTCTAACTTGTGCCGTTTGCATTTTATGTCCTAATACAATTCCTCTTGCAACCATAAATTAACTTTTCTCCCAATTTAGAACTAAGTTAGATTTCTCGCATACCTCTGTGCTTTTCGAGATGATTCGAGCATCGTCGAATGATGTTAAAATCTGAGAGAAATCATCAATAATCTTCATTCCATAATCGATTAATTTATTGAATATAGACATCATACATCTTTGGAATGTTGCGAGTGCATTACATAATCCAAAGACAGTACGTGAAAAGCAAAAGTTCTATAAGGACTAGTGAATGTAGTTTTCTCTTGATCTTCAGGAGTAGTAGGAATTTGATGATAAACGGGTATATTCATCTAAAAAACTATGAAAATATTTATGTACGAATTTGATACATCTAAAATTTGGTTTAGAAATGGTAATGGGAAGTGATCTTTCCGAGTGTTTGCATTTAATTTTCTATAGTCGTACATATACGCCAACCGGTGACTTGTCTTATAGGTATTAAATCATTATTTTCATTAGCATTTACGGTCGCTTTCCTTTCTTAGAAACAAATGAATTGGGAGCATGGCTGCTTATCCGAAATAGGATATATAATACAATTATCTAACCATTTTAATATTTCATTCTTGACTACATCTTTAATTATTGGGTTTAATCTCCTTTGAGGATCTACTCTTGGCTTATGTTCATTATATAAAATAATTGTGCATACGGATTGAAGGACTAATTCCTTTAATATCTACTTTGAGATCGACCAAAAGTTTTCTTATGTTTTTAATGTGTCCAAAAGTTTTGTTCTTTTGATTCATTTAATTCGCGATATAATAGCGAGTAAAGTTGTAGAGTTACCTAAATAAGCATATTTAAATTAGTTGGTAAAATTTTTAATTCGAAGTTAAGGAGGTTTAATAATTGACGGAACTATATTCTTTTCTATATATTTTGTTTGTATTATCCAACAATTTAAATCTTTCTTGTATATATTCTAATTCTTCATTATTTGATTCTTCAATTAATTCTATTTTTTCTTCAAAATATTCTTTAAAATGTTCATTTTCCAAATGTTGAAGTATTTCCATTCTAAAACATTCATCATCTTTTTCTAAAAGCAGGATATTTCATTGATTTAACAATATTAAAGTTACTTTTTGATCGTTTACTCATGATTAATTCTCCTTTTGAACATCAATCATAGATTTTTCCGGTAAATTTAAAAGGGTCTTCCTAATATTATGGGTATTTCTTTATCTTCTTCGTATAAAACGATAAAATCTACCCGAGAAGATAAATTTATCCAGCTTTTACTAACACATCTTCAATAACTCCCTTGGATAAAATGGCGAACGATCTGCTAAGCGAAGGATTCTTGAAGTAGGTGAAATTTCTCTCGATTATAGTCTTTTAAAAATTGATAGAGACATAAGATTAATGCGACTCTTTAAATCATAAAGCTTTCCCATAAAACTTTTCACCAATAGCGCGGGGTATAGTGAAACTACCGGGATCCTTTAGTTTTTTAGGAAGTTTTTACGAATAATTGCACTAAACTCCTCGCTAAGTGCAACGGTTTCATTATCTGTGAATTTTTTTTTATTTAAAATATCTTTCATAAATTTTACATAATTGGGCATTTGTTTAATGCTTCTATAAACGGAACATTTATTGTTAATTTCTTCAAATTTCAAAGAAATTTAGCAAATTGCTTATCTTTTTAATGTTATTTTAGTCGTTGAGAAAATGGTGGGGTGGTTTTTCGACGAAATTTTCATAGGTATCAATGGATATTCTAAATTTTATACGGTAGAATCTTTTCTTTTTCGATTTCCACTTCCCTAATTTTGACTTTCGGTTCCTTCTGAATTTTTGTTTCTAACTTTTTCCACTTCGCAAGCTGTATAGATTTTTATTTGTTCTTTTTTCTTGGTCTTTAGGATTAATTTCCACATTCTTAAGAAAAGTTCCTTGAGTTCTGTTCTGTGGCAGTGGTATATGCCCAAGTTGGTTGATATTTTTAATAGTTCCTTGAATTTGTAATTGATTTCCTTAAATTTGTAATTGATTTCCTTGATTACGTAATTGTTGACCCATATTTATTATTACTTCTTCCATAGGTAACTTCTTTTCCTTATATTGAGAATTATTATTAAATCCGGTGGATAAGAGTTTTATAATTAGGATTTCCTTGATTAGATGAATTTCCTATTTGGGTTTGAATTGTTTGCCCATTGTTGATTAATGGGAGTATTATTCGATTAAAGTTAGGATGATTCTTAGACCAGGATTATAATAATTTGAATATGGGTTATTGGGTCTGAAATTATTAATAGCATTTAAAGTTTCATCGCCGGAGTTGAACATCAATAGTGCCCGGATGAATTCTCCTCCACTATCGTAGGAGAATAATTCATTCCATAGTTATCTAATTTCTTAGATATAGCGACGATACGGAAAATTTAACATAGATATTGCATCAGAATCATGGAAACTTAGCTATTTTCTTTGGATTTAGCCTTTCGGCGGGCCATTGAAAATTGTTGGTAGCTATTTCTTCAATTAATGAATAAGCCTTATTAAATGGTTTAGACATTAAAGAACTCAATGAAACAACATCAATAATAGATCTAAGAGATCCTACTAATCCATTATAGAAAGTTTGAATAATTAACTTGATACGGTAACGCATGGTGTGGGCATTTCTAGAAAGTCTTTAAAATCTCTCGAAGCTTCATATATTGATTCCCCATCAAAAAGTTTGGTAAAAGATGTTATATCATTTCTAAGTTTACTTGATTTTTATGGAGGAAAATATTTGGATAGAAATTTTTGTGATAGTTCTCCCAAAGTTTTAATAGATCGAATTGCTAACGAATTTAACCACATCTTAGCCTTATCCCTTAATGACAAAGGAAAAAGTCTAAGTCTAACAACATCGTTAGATACCCCATCGCATATTTAAATGTGGCACGTAGTTCCTAAAAAGCGCTTGAATGTAAGTTAGGATCTTCATTTGGTGAACCAGCAAATTGATTATTTTGTACCATCTGGATAATTGCGGGTTTAAGCTCGAATGAATTAGGCTGTTTGCTACATCGAGGATTTGGATGGTTAAGTGAATTTCATCTAATGTAAGGTTAGCGTAGTCTCTTAAGGTGTTTAGGTTGATTTTCTTTATTGGATTATTTTTAGGTAGGTTATATTTATAATTTCTTTTTGTTTTCTAATCCTTCTTATAGTGTGTTCTAATTACGAATCGTATGGTATTAGATTTTCGGAGGTCCAAATTTATGCATACACAATCGAAACTACAAAAAATGGTACGTTACTCTAGTAATAATTACTTTACTTCCACGGCAACGGCGCCGAAAACTTGGCAGTGGTTAGCTTAATAAGAAGTTTTAGTGTATGGGTGCGATTAAGTTTTCAATATATGCGCAAATAATTATAATTTAAGCTACCCTTTATCAATGCAAATATACGTATCGTGCAAGTAATACGGGGCTCTAGTGGAGTCTGGTTATCGATCCTTGAGAGAAGTTGAGATTAGAACCAAATAATTTCTATCGAATATACGTAAATTAAATGGAATCTTACTAAAATTTATCAACTACTACTCTTGCTACTACTCTTCTTATTGATTATGAAAATGTAATATAAGAAAGTATCTTTCCCCTTGTTAAGAGAATTATGTGAATGGATAAATCAAATTAATTTAATTGTATTGTGCGAATAGGAGCATACATTTTTTACCCTTTAATTAGGGCATAAAGAACATTGGTAATCATGTTTGTTTATTGAATGCAACGGCTAGGTTGGGGAGGATCTGGTATCCCTTCGGAGCTCCCCGTTCCCCTCACTGAGGGCTAACATCTACACTCCAAGTGATAGAATCAAATTGAGGATTTTGCTTTGTCACTCTAAAATCTCCAATTCTACGCCCAGATAAATAATATTTTCTTATTTATTGCACCCTCCTTTTGAGGACTTTGACCTCCCGATCTGGATAAAATCTTTACTTTTAGTTGCAAGCAACTGATTTTTAGCATTTCAAATGGCCAAATTGATAGTAAATTAAGATCTAAGTTAAAGATTATCACAACTTATTTAATTTTATAGAGCCACGTTAATTTTGATTTTTCATTTCGCATAATTTCATAACAAGGAGAAAGAAAGCCGAACTCCTCGGGAATGCATGGGAAGAACACGAGAACACTTGAATTTCATATATAAAATAATACAAAAACACAACTTATCTCGAGTTTCTCCCCAACGGACTCCGCTTGAAGTTCCTTTGTCTCTTCCTTTTAAAATTAGGTTCACACTCGATTTTTGCCAAAACTCTAGACTCACTATAAAACTCTACTATAACACTCGAAAGCTCTAATGACTTATTGAGGACTCTCTTCTACCTTTTTTTCTCTCCTTTTTCATCTCTATTTATAGATGTAGGAAGTTTTCCAAAGGTCGCCTCGGCTCCTCTTGAAATGAGTCTGATTCGATGAATATGTGAAGAATTAGCGTCTCGCCATCGGCGGAAAGCCGATCTCGCCGTCGGCGGGCTTCTAGAGCGGGGCATTCTTCGCTTGTCTCGCCGTCGGCGGGCTCGATCTCGTCGTCGGCGGGATAGTTCAAATTTCTTTCCTTTTTTGCTCCAAAGGTCGTTCCTTTTTCATTTCTTCGATAATTTTTTCATTCTGCCAAACAAAATAGAAATACCTTCTTTTAAAGTGCAATATCGGTCATTTTAATGCAAAATCAATACTAAATTATCATTATATTTTTCTTTGATCATCCACAAAATCAATTTGTACCATTATTGAGTCGATACGACGAGTACTCGAATTTGAGCAAAAGCCCCAATTGCTCCTTTAAGCTCAAAATACTTGAAATCACTTCCGATATCCGCCCAAATTGACCTGAATCTTCACCAATTCCAATCATAAACTCAATTAACCATGTATAGACCCAATTAAAACTAAATCCAAGTCCAATTAAATCAATTTTCAAACCCAATTTCGGCAGAACAAAAAAATCTCTTATTTTGGCCATATGACCCAATTCCTATTAAATTGAACCACTTGGCAAGTCCATTTCCCCAAAATTAAATTCTAAACTCTTCTTAACATTCCTACAAATCAAATTGATATAACAATTGATCCATATTTAAGCCTAAACCTCACTCAATTCCGAAGCCAGAGTTAAAATCCCCAATTTTGCTAAATGTGCCACACGTCAGAATGCCACCGAATTGAATGCCCTAACCCCAAAATTCCACTCAATTCCTATTCAAAACTTTTCATGGCATTCCCCTAGACCAATTTGAAAAATCAATTGAACCCTAGCCAAGCACTAGTCTAAACGAACCCAAGCCTAATTCAAGTTAGTCCAAATTGACCAAGTAAATTCACCAAATTGACCTTCCAAAATCCAGCATTTAAAATCACTTCAATCCTTTTCTAAAACCTTTCGACTATCATACACACCATTTGGATCAATCAGGTATCCTAAACCAAGCCCAAAACCTAACCTATCCCAACTTGAACCCATTGACCCAAATTAGACGAAACCCGAGATTACCCCGAGCACAGCCAAATTGACGAAGCCAAGCCCATCACAACCAGCATTTGGACCCTAGGAGCCACCCTAGATCCACTTAGCCCAACCTACATGGGTCATGGACCAAGGGTCCCCTAAATTAAGGGATTTCTTTCCTTAAATGGTTAAACGAAGGGATTTCTTACCCCAAGCCATCACCGGCCCAAACCATCACCATAATAGCCTAACATGAAGCTCACGGCCCTCTCCTGGCCTGGCCGGCCCGGCTAGTGACCAAAGGAGCCAAAGCGAGAGCCACCCCACTTGAATCCGAACCCAACTCACTGCGTCGAGGCGTCGGCCTGATTAGTTCTTATTGCGTTATTGCCTCGCACACAACAGTAATTCCACCCACCGGCCGAGGCTCGATCTCCACTATAGCCATGGCTATTTAAGTCACCACCTCTCACGGCTAAGTTAGAAGAATACACCCGAACCTAGGGAAGCTGCGATGACGCACACGACCTACACCCTTCCTAAGCCGAACGACCATTTTCGAAACCATCCTTCCTTTGCTGAGCTCAATTTTTAGCAGCTTAAAATCATCTAAAACCAAGGAACTTTTTGTTACTCCACCAAATTGCACCAAACTTCCAATCGAATTTCCTCCCGCACCATCCACCAGACCAAACGAAGAAGATTTCCGTAGAAGCCTGTCACGAGCCTCTGCGCGACTTCCCTCGGACACCGAAATCCTCCTCGATCGAGTTCTGATGCAGACCCGAGGAGAGATGCATTGGTTATTTTGAGGCTTTGCGCAAGGTCACGATGAACATTTAGAACCATTCGATTTAGAACTCCCCTCTCGGACCAAGCTATTGAGCTCTCACCTTAGCGAAGCCTACTTTGATTCTCTATGCATGTGCTTTGTATGTCATACCGTATAAGCCACATAGATAGGTTAGTCTAGGTCGAATGAGTCTTTAGAAACAAACCCGAAAGACAATTTGGTTGAGTCAGCTTGAGTTCTTAAGGTTAGAATGTGAATGGCTCTCGGGATGAACATGGTGAAGACGATGAAGAAGGAGTCGTATGATCACATGTGTATCGAATGGACGGCGGTGATGCGGTTGAGCGAGTAGGCGGATTGTGTGCGGCGAGGCATGCACCTACGTTGATGATGGCGGCGAATGGGAGCGCGCCGCAACGGTTCGGTGTAGTCGTAGTTTTACGTGGCGCCGGGTGGATAGGAAAATAGGGTTTTTTGTATTTTTAATTTAGCCAAAATTTAAAAATCCATAGCAGTGTATAAAATTCCACCAATAAAATAAAAACACCGTACTCGGTGAACGAGAGGAGAATAATGTGTAACTAAATTTAAGGTTATTTGACTTATGTTTGATTTTTAATTAATTAAATACGACGAAACGGTACTTAGGCCATAATTTGCTCCATACATTTCACCATGGCATGAGGTTTGGAGGGCTTAAAGGCTACGTGATTGGGGTTCTTCAGATTTTCAAGGTCGGATGGCATCTACAGCCGGAGATCACATTTTCTAACTTAATCCTACATTTTGGCATACAAGTGCATAATTAAAATAAATAAATAAATGTAAAATTTGTTTTGGTAGGTTCACTGTGAATTCGGGGGACCCTAGGAAAAATATAAAATGGGTTTGAATAATTTAAGAATCGCCACAGTATGGTATTTCAAATGAAAGAAACTTAAAATTGTTAAAATAAAAATGTAAAAATCATGAAAATGACTCTCCATTGTTAAAAGTAAACAGTGGAGCTCCCCATAAAATTTTGAAGTTAATTGGAGTTAGTTTACCCACAAAAATTAATTTTCCAAGTTAAATGGTATTTTTAGAATTAAAATAAGTATGATAATTGAAATATAGTAAAAAAAATCATAAAATTGGATTTGGGAGCTCCTAGTGAAGCCTGAGAAATTTAAGAAAAATAAAACTGGATTTAAAATAAACATTTCACCTTTAAAACTATTTTTGATATTTAAATAATTAAAAATAATTAAAAATCATAAAAATACCAAAACACTAAAATGTATCACATACGGTCTCTTGGTCAACAGGGCAAATTAAAATAAATTTTTAATTTTTGTAAGTGAAGATATTAATTTTTGAAGGTTCAAAATACTTTTTTAAAGGCTAAATGGATTTTTCCTCACTAAAATAATTCTAATAATTAAAATATAATCACAACAATATGAAATTTGTTTCTACGAGTTCCTAGACTCGAGAGAGATTTGAAAAAAATCATTTAATTCTCCACCTAAATAATATTTATATTTAAATAATACTAAAAAATAAAATTCCTAATAATTAAATTAAAACTCAAAAATTATGAAAATTAGTCTAAGTAGTCATCTAATCTAGCTGACCCTACAATAATTTTGTTAAGAATAGATTCTTTACTTTTTCTAAGTTGTTGAATTAACATTGAAAATCCTATTTTGCATTAAAATAATTATATAAGTAAGTTAAAATAAAAAAAATCATATTTTCTCTAATGTTTTAATTGACCCATAGGTGGGGTAACATAAAAATTTTAAAGTCATTTGAGTTAAATTTAATAAATTATGAAGTGATGAGGCCTTAAGGGCAAAATTGTAATTTTGAAATTTAAGCGCTAAATAACGTTTAAGGCCCAGTCAAAGGAAATGAGTAATGAATGATCATAATTGACATATCAAGATGATTGAATACAAGGGATGTAATGGTAGAAACCAATATCAATTTTTCCACATTAAAGAATAAAATTAAAATTTTCTTAATTATTATAATTGGAAGATAATTGAAATTGAATGATTTTGAAGTAAGGGATTTGGAAGATAATAATCCAACAATTTAGAACCCTAATTAATGATTTTGTGACAATTCAATGTTTTGATAAGGAATAAATACGTCATATAACTTAATATCTCCTTAAATTGCAAATTTACCCATTAAATTTAAGGGCTTAGTAGTGGGCTAGGCTTAATCGAAATTGACTTAATAAGGTTTAGAAAAGGGAATATAATCGACTTCAAATAACTTTGAAACACTACAAGCCCAACTCTAAATTAATTGGCTAAAATTTTTAATAAATCAATTTGCCCCTAAGGGTCGCTAACACATAATTTATAAATGAAATATCAAATGATAGTTACGCGCGTTAGGATAATTGAAACATCAAGATTCACTAAGCATAAGGGTATATTTTGGATGAGTTATTTAGCAAGTATAATAAGTTCAAAGGAACTCGAGATGATTGAGGTTATGAAATATCTAGGTGTTTCCCCGAGGCTTTCCATGAAGACTTTTGAATATCTTGGAGGGCAAGCTTGGATAGAGTTATCTCCATCCAACCAATTCTTGGGTGGATCAACCATGGCACAATAAAATTAACAGACCCGGAGTGGATCTATGGGCACATCTATTGGGATAAACTAGATCCTAAAATTTTTTGGGCGTGTGAGGACAAAGCAATAACGTTACTAATAATTACACGGGCCACCAAGATAAATGAAGCTTAAATAAGGCAAAACATAAGGTCACTATAATTAATTAAATCAACATAAAATTAGGCTATGTTATTAGTTAAAGTTAATTAAAGCTAGATATGGATACCGATCATCATCAAGCATTTGTGAGGATAAAACATGGCAGTAACTAGATAAATCTCTGAGGACTCCAGAGAATTCGCTATACAAATCTATGCATAACCATTCAAAAGCTTATCATGCTTTTTTAAATTAGATTACTTGAATATTATTGATGATCAAACATCTGCAAGTGCGAATGTTATTCTCTTGGATCTATTGTGATTTCTTAGAACTCCAAAAATCTATATTTTATACCTTGATCTTTATAAAACTGAGCATTGGTTGTTGACTCAATGGTAATTGAATTATCTTTGATTTTATCTCTAATTTAATATTTCAATGTCCCTTAAATTACACAAGAAATCTTTTTTTTTGTTAATTAATTATCTTTGTTAATCCTATGTTTCATTCTTCCATGAAGAATATTATAATCAGCTTTCGTCTCTTCCTTCGTATGGGTTCAATATGGTCAATTATGAGTCTCTCATGTCAGCTATATTTATCAAGTTGCTCGTGCCCTCACCAAGCCACTTTCTCGTTATAGACTACATGAATTATCCACTAAAAGCTAGGAAACTACACATGCGTGACGACCCGGATAGATAGTCGTGCGATCATGGCAACGTGCTATGTCTGAGCCGTTGTCAGGACGTGTGGTCGTCGCATCAATATTTTAGACTGCAGGCGCTCTATCTTGCGATGCACTTAATATAAAGCCGTTAATATTTAAAATTAGAGAGTATATCAATATTAAGATAAGTTATAAGATACTTATCATAAAGATCCCATATTTTAATTAGTAAGAAATATTTTTGGAAAAAGCAATTTTAATCAACTCACAAATAATTAATGCAAGTAAATAATAACATTTCCGTACAATTTATTTCTGTACGTAATTATCCCATAATTTAAAAGCTTCCTCACTTTCCTCTACCGCCCTCCATTTTTGATTGATCAGCTAACGTTTCGCACGGCCAGTTAGAACAAACTGGAGCCATCACAACCCTACACGTGGCACCCTTCTCCCTCATCACCTTCCCCGCAGCACCCTTCTCTCTTCTTTATTTATAAAAATGCAAGCAAATATCTCCTCACTGATCTAGAAATATCTTATTAACTGTGAAGGAATTGGAGAAAATGGAGGGCAGATGGAGTAAAGGCGTACTGCACCCTCTTCTTCTTCTTAACTTGTTGATCTGTGTTACAGTCCTCGGCCTTGCTGGTTGGTCCATTGATAGGTATATCGACCACAACGCTGCTCGTCAACGTGAGTAATTAATTTATTATTAATATTTTTAGTATTTTTTATTATTTGGACATTTTAATAATTCTCTATATGATATTTGTGAATCTTTGCAGGTTTGGGGTAACATTGCAACGACGTATTTGCTGATGATCCTGCAGTCACTGGAGTCACCGGAGTGTGCTTTCCGGCGGTCGCGGACTATTCATCTCTGCGCTTCGCGTAGGATAACTTGGCATCCTGCGGTCTCCTCAGCCCTCATCTACCCAGGCCCATCACAACCCTTGCTTTCGGGTAACAATATGCTTAATTATCTGTAATACAAGTACTTGAATACACCATTAGGGGTTTAAACGAACCGAAAACAAACGAGAAGCAGGCTGGCATTCGTGTTCGATTCGTTTGAGTAAGTTTGTTTGAAATAGTACAAATGTTGAGTGTTCGTAAAAGGCTTGTGTTTGTTCGGTTGATTTGTTTGAAATTAGTTTGAAATATTTGAATGTTTGAATTGAATTATTGAGTGTTTAGTGTTGTTCGAAATGCTGAGGAATTTATTTATATTATTTGAATTTGTATGAATTATTGAAACGATAGTAATTTTTGATAATGTTTTTTATAGGGTTTTATTTTTAAAATATGATAAATTTTTTAGAGTATAATTATTTTTAAAATATGATAAATTATATATATATATATAATTATTTTATATTATTTTATATTTTGAATAATAGTAATTGACACGTCGAACGCGCTGATCGTTTGTCTTGGTTCGTTTATAAATCGAACGCAAAAAAAATTATTTTGTGTTCGTCGCATTTCCTTTATCGAACGAATCGAGCAACGACGGTAGAATAACGAGTTTTTGTGACTCACATACACCATTTTATGCGTAGGTAAAATGGCATATACCTAAAAATTGAAGATTTATATGTAAATATTTTCCTTGTATTACAGCTTCACGTGACAAATGAAGATGAGGAATCGTGAACCACACTTGGTAAAATTTAAATAACAACTAATTATGGAAAATTACAAATCTATCTCAAAATTTACTATAAAAGCTTGGCAATAATGAATTTCTTCTACTTTTTTTCAGAAAGCTTTGGAAGCATTCATTATAGTTTTGACAGTGACGCAGCTTCTGTATCTGATAATGCTCCATTTGGGTATTAAGAGCAGCAAGTATGGCGCGGGGTATAGGAGCTACTGCAACGCTCGTATGATGAGGAGAATGAGAACAAAACAGAGTCAACAACTGCTGCGAGGCCAGATGCTGTTTAGAGATTTATTAGTAGGCGCTATATGTTCTATTGCTGAAGGTCTGTGTTTTTAACCTTTGTTTGTTTAGGAAGACATTTATGATTGATAATGAGATATTTAGGGGTTGTTTGGGATAGTTATTTATAGTTTTATTTATTTTTTCTTTTTTATGTTTTGACATTTTGATTATCTTAAAATGTGTTTCTTTATCAAACATGTTGATTTATACGGTGGCAATGGTCTTTGGCGATGACCTGCAATGGTGGTGGGGGCTAGGGCTGTTAAAACAAGCTCGTTCGTGGTATTTCGTATTCGGCTCGTTAAGTTATGTTCGATTTATTTATCTGAAATGAGCGTAACGTAAATAATTTTTGCGTGGGTTATATAAATGAGCCGGAAATTTTATACAGTTTTGTTCGTTCTTGTTCATTTCCAGTTTGACTAGGCCCAATAAAATTAAATATGTATAAATAATTAATGAGTATTATTTTAAATAATTTAATTCCATACAGTGCTATATAGATTTATAATCAATTAAAATTAAAAAAAAGGAATAAATATATATTAGATTCTATTTAAATTAATAATTTAATATAAATAATAAGATTTAAATGCTTGCTCATGTATACTTAACATCTTACCAGGCTTTGGGACTAGAGCTATCAAAATGGATTTGCAAACAGCTCGTGTTATTTCTTCAACAAGCAGACGAGCAAAGAAACTTTTTGAGCTCGATATATAAGCAAGTCGGACACGAACGATTATCGCTTTTAACGAACCGAGCACAAACTGAGTATTGGCTTGCTCAAGCACGGCTTGTTTACATCCCTGGATGATTTTAAAATATTCTGATTGGTCCTTAAAATTTGAAAAAAAAAAAGTATTGTTTACATGCACAGCACCTAGAACATTGCTATTTAAAAATTTATCTGTTTTTTAAATTTTAAATAAAATGTCAAAATTCGTAGTAAAACCACAAACGTATTTTTAAATTTTATGTCAAATTCTCATGTTCGATCATGGCATGTGTAAATACATCGGTTCAGTTTAGGTGCTAGATTTATAAATTGTGTGTAATTATTCCTAAAATATATTTATATATAAAGTTTAAACTATAAAAAGATAAATGTGATTTCAATAAGCTTTTTTTCACCATGTTATGATTTTCCAATTTTTCTATTGATAGCTCGGATTTATTAGTTTTTGCTTTATGATATAAAATTTAATGAAAATGACAGAAATTTAATAAATTAAAATTTTAAATTTATTTTGAATATAATTAATTTTTCTGTCAAAAATATCAAGTGTTGAATCCCTTTTAGACCTAGGATTTCTATTGTTTGTTAGTGCATATAATCATGTAAAGACCTTATATAGTAGGGAGAAAATGAAGAAAAGATAGATAGATGTGGAGTCCTCATAGGGAACCTTAGAAAATACTGAACTCATATCTCAGTAAGTTGGAAAAGTTGGGCTCCTCAGAAGTTTCCTAGTGTCAAGCTTTTGAGAGAGAGTGAGAGATAGAGAGATTTTTTTGGTCGCCAAAGAGGTTCGAGAATTGGTTCCCTCCGTCTCCTTTTTCCTTCCTTTTTATATACAAGAGAAAAATAATATAAGAAATAAACATAGTGATCTCATACAATCTGACGACCTTCCGTTGTTGTCTTGATGAAAAGATTGCGATATGGGTATCGGGCGGTGAAAGTACAACACTCATCCGGTCTTTGGGCAAATAAATCGAGTCTCAAATATTGATTGAGTTTAATAATAGATTTGCATATGTTTTTATTGTTCATGATGATTTCTTTGATAGCTTCCCTCACATAAGTTGGATATGCCATCCTTTCAGGGGATTGAAAGCTAGATTTCGACGGTGAAATTTCCGATTCAACCACTTACTATAGAGTGGAATCAATTCACCACTTAGACGGAGGTGGCCTTGATTCCAATTACTTCGATAGGTGAACGATTCAACCACATCAACAAGTGAAATGAATTTATGCATAGTAAGTGGCTGGTCAGCACTTTGGTATGTGGTCTTAATTTAGCCACTTCGACGGGTGGGCTGGTTCAACCACTTTGGCTAGTGAGCATTCAATAAAACAAGTAAAAAAGTTTTTGTATAATTGTATTTTTATATGCATCTAGTTTCTCAATTCTCTCAAATCATTGACGAAACTTCCGCAAGAAGAATGAGAGAATAAAGATTATTCTAGTTGTAGTAGGTTTCCTTTTTAAGAGATATTCGAGTGAGAATACAACATGTCTTGAGAATTAACTCTTTTTACTTAGGGTGCTCATTAGTTGATCCTATGCGAAATTAGATTTGTCTTTGCTCATTAGTACATCGAGACTAGCGTTTGCTTGAGCACATTGTGCCCTACTCTTGTAAGGAGTATTCTCTCGAGTTGTGTCAATGAGGAGATCTTTAGGCACATTGGATGTCATGAGGGAGAGGGTTGATTTGTCATTTTCATTACATCTTTGTTTAGATATTGTTTTTCACTCGAGCAATAATGTTGAGTGAAAGTGAATTTGGACAAATCCCACATGCGGATACTTTGTAGCTATGTCATACGAATTTCTCAGAGGAATATCACATAATATAAGTTATAGGTTATAAATAACATTGATTATAACATTAATTCAAGCTTAAGTGTGTATACTTCCTTCATTATTCTTATAAGCAAGCGAAAGAATAGAGGTGTGTCCTATGCATTGCTTTAGAGATTCTCTTATTGAGTCGAAAATATTCCTTGCGGTGAGGATGAATATCTTGAGAGCATGTGTCTAGAGGTGAATATCCAATGCATGAAGTATGTTATAGGAATTGAGAAGAAGAATTATGAAAGAAATCGAACTTCTTTGATGGATGAAATTCCTGGTGACAGATTTCCCTCGGGTTTTTTGGAGGCTGACCTAAAGTTTCCTTGGGCTCCTTGAGGATACATTGTGAGACATGGGTGCGAAAAAAAATATGTCATGCTCCCTATCAGATATTGTTTATGGGGAAGGTTTCAAATGATTTGAATGATCTTGTATAGGAATGACTTTTTGTCATGTTAAAGGAGCGGAGCGTCTTACGTCGCAGCTCTCATCGGACTTGGCATTTTTAGTGACTTTTATTTAATTTATATTCATGGATCTTTGATTTATAAGGTATGAATCGAGTTTCTTTTATAACTTTGAAGTGGTGGTGGTGGTGGTGGCGGTTGCGGTGAGACCGGATCGAAAATTACTTTATTTAGGAAAACTCGTGAGGATCTATAGCTTTAGGGAGTGTTTGTTTCTAAGGAGAAAAATTTGGGCGAAGTGACGATATCCCCTTTACATTTGAAGGTAAGATTATGCAAACTTATCAATGCGAGTACTCCTTTCCTTGTCAGCATATCACTTCCAAAAGACATCATGGTGAGACAATGGCGAGCCGGGGACCGAGGAAAATG
This sequence comes from Papilionanthe hookeriana x Papilionanthe teres, assembly GCA_022702705.1. Lineage (NCBI taxonomy): Eukaryota > Viridiplantae > Streptophyta > Magnoliopsida > Asparagales > Orchidaceae > Papilionanthe > Papilionanthe hookeriana x Papilionanthe teres. The sequence continues at coordinate 28,477 of JAKZJZ010000634.1, forward strand.
TGGGAACCGAGATGTTTGGTAATCATTGTACAAGTGGAGCTCAGTTATTACGAGATCTGAAACCCGATTATTGAGGGAATAATTTTTTGATAGGAGATACTACCGGTCCTACATTGACAATCAACTTTTCTTTGACTCGGAAGAAAATCGGCCGGGTGATTGTGTTGTCTTTGTGGAGGACGGTTTATTGGATGCCCGAGGGCATATTAGTGATTTGGAAGGCTGAATGGCGAATAGCTGATTAAACATTCCAAGAGTAGAGAAAAGAGTTTGAAAGGGATAATGCCGCATTTTTCCATAAGAAGGAAGTTATAAATAATGAGCCGACACATCAAAAAAAGATCTCGAAATAGAAAGTGAGTGTACTTCCACCCGGAAGATGGAAGCCGCGGAGGCGAAGCCGATCGTATCTCGAGCGGTGTTTGGAGCTAGGAAATTGTGAAAACTTCATGTTTGGAGGTTGGATCATTGCTCCCGTAGCCTTCTCGACTTAAGAAACTTTAGAGTGGAGGATATTAAAAGGAATGATTTGTATATGTTTTATAATTTAAGTCATGAATTTGATTTTCTTTATATGTAGACTTTTTTTAATTTTGTGCTTGTGTTCTCGATTAATAATCAAGATTTCTAAAATCTTATCTTTTTTTGTTAATATTCACCAAAATTTGGGCTTTTTCTCGAGAAGATTTATATTCCATCGGGGAGAGATTAGGTGAAAGAAAGCAAACTTTTTATTAACCTCTTTTGGTTTCGATATGGTATCTGATCTATAGAGAAAAGGAACATTTTCACTGTGAATGAGACATCGAGACGGGCTCACAAGTAGACGAAGATCGGGTGGCTCGGGCTCAATCATGGTATGATTTCAGTAATGTCTTGACACTTAAGAATAATAAGGAGAGAGAAAACTTTGAATACAACAACAACGACAACAACAACAAAAGCCTTAACTCGCAAAGTGGGGGTCGACTACATGAATCCTTTTTCTCCATTGCATCCTATTTAGTGTCAAATTTTCATTTACATCGAATAAATTAAGATAATTTTTTATGCAATAGCTCGAGTCTTCCTAGGTCTACCACTACGCAGCATAACAACATAAGTTGAATCTAAAACATCTACTATCCTAATCGGATCATCAGGTGGTCGATGTTTAAGCGACAGCCAAACCATCTAAGACGGCTCTCTCTAATTTTGTCTATCCTTGTGCAACACCAACCCTATTAGGATATATTCATTTCACATTTTGTCTCTAAATGTAAAGCCACTCATCCACCTAATCATTCTCGTCGACAACACTTAACATAGCATTATGCTTCTCTTTAAAGGCAATAAATAAGCACCATGAGCATTTCTGGAATCCTGCCACCATCATATAAAATTTTTCTTTTGAGTCTGACGGTACTTTTCTATCACACAATAGGTCTAACACATTCCTCCACTTCAACAAACCAACTTTGAATTCTACTATTAACATCCCCATCTATCACATGGCTTTGAACAATAGACCGAGATATCTAAATCGATCGCACATTTTAATAATTTGATCATGAAAGGTACACTTTTTGTCACCGAGCTACTATTACTAAAATTACATTCCATGTATTCGGTTTTAGTTCTACTCGAAGACTTTTGACTCAATGTAAACCTCATAATTCCAAGTTTTTTTCTGGGCTTTTCTCTTGTCTTATCTGAGAGGATATATGGTGAAAAGCACTTACCCAGTACATCCTCTTGTAAATGTATTGTAAGACATCATAAATAAAGCAAAGATATGAGCTTAAAAACCAATCCACAGCCAGCAAACCAATAGAAATAAGTAAAATATTTGGTCAATCTTCCTTTAGTTAGAACACATGTAACAACTTTAGTACACATATCTTTAATGACTTGAATATAAGTCATATCAACACCTTTCCTCTCGAGAACTCTCGAAAGAACATCTCTTGGAACCTTATCCTCCTTAATATCTTTGTACGTCTCCATCAAAACTCTCAATAAATATATAGCTTCCATACTAGACACATCGGTATAGTAAATTGATTATGAGAAATCTTGGTAATACGTGCTCTTATCACCCATGTTCGATTACCTTTCACATAATTTTAAAGTATGACACATCAATTTAATTCCTCTATAATTTGTACACTCTTGTGCATCCCCTTTATTCTTAAAAATGGAGACCAAAATACTCTTCCTGCACTCCTCGAGCATCTTTTTAGTTTTTAAAATAATAGTAAAAAGTTTAGTAAACCAAGAAACTCCTAAATCACATAAACATTTCCGCACTTCATTTAGGATATCATCGAGTCTGATTTTCCACCCTTAGTTTCTTTAAAGCCTCCTCAACTTATTTTCTATTAATGCGACCGTAAAAATGAAACTTTTTTATCATTATTAATGATATTAAGATCACTAAGTGTCGGCATATCTATAGGTTATGTGTTTTGAAAAGGGCGTCCCCTACGGAAGTTGTCCACTCATTTTAGATTTTAAATTTAATATATATATATATATATATATATATATATATAATTTATAAAGTAACGTGAATTTTTAAAAATATGAGACGGAAACTAATCTCATGTTATTAATAGTTTAAATAACGAGCATCCCGTCGCGAGTGACATATGCATTGGAAGAGTAGACATATCACTTGAAAATGAAGCTCGATTAAATAAACTTAGTAATTTTATGAGTTCCAGTGCGCAAACCAATTTTATAAGCCGACAAGTTCCCTGCTTAATATCGAGGATTTAGCGGGTTTATACATGGGTTCTTAAAGTTTTATGAAATGAGCCCACATGGTTAATTACATCCTAAATGTAAAGACACTTAAAGAAAAACTCTCGATAAAGATCGAGTGGTTTCGCTTTCGGGAACATCAAAGTTTAAGCATTCAAAGGTTTCGATTTTGGAATTTCAAAGGGATTGGATCGAATTTGGAGCATTTTATTTGGAATCCCGACGGAAGAAGGTAGGGGATGTCACGGATCCAGAAGAGCCTCGGTGACTTGGCCCCATCTTTATTTTGGCTTAATTTGATAGAATTATTTAATGTTGCAATCCCACTAATTTTAATTAATTAGGACTTATACTTGTATGATATAATCATACGAATAGTCATAAGATGTGAGGGTTTATGTCGTACAGAAACGGCCTGCCTCGAAGTCTTTAACGAGTTAGGGCTTAAATTACCTCTTTATGATTATGCAAATGCCTAAGGAAAAAGTGAGGGTTTATGTTGCGCTAAGCAAACTACCTCGAAGGGAAATCCTATGGATAGTTGTTTAATTTCTAAGGGATGGTTAAGTTGATGGCTTGTTTCTTGTTGAAGATGGCCAGGTGCGCAGCTATGCTTTCTCAGAGCTCCTTGTTGTTGCGGAGGGTTTAGTTTAAGGGTTACAATCGAGAAATTGGGAGAAGTGTCATGGTTTAGAGGTTGAGTTTCAAATCCAATGTCTTAAATTTTATTAAGGGAAATCTTAAAGTTGGTTCGCGAGTAGGTTCGAGGATGCGGTTGAAAATGCGTAGGGATCAACATTTTCATCGGATTCCGCCCAGTCTGATAATTTGCCTAAACTCAATTAAATGAGTTCCACACTTTCATTTAGATCATGGAAAATCTCGTTAGCAATGCGTGGGTTACATCATCGAGTTCCGTCATCTTAACGAGACAATTTAATTTTCGTTGTAATTGCGGTTTCGTTTTTATTAGTGATTAAATTTTGAGTTGTTTAAACATCACAGGTTCCGATCATTTTCATGAATTAATAAATGCGGGAAAGTAAGACATTTAAGAAATTGCTGAATGTAAATTGCAAAAAACTTAAATGTGCGCTTGAAGAGTCTTCTTGTTTCCACCACGCAAGATGCATGTGGGATATTTAATATTTAAGGACGAAGCACCTAGGTAGGGCAAGGGGAAGATTCTGATCATCTACGCCCTATGATGTCTCAGTTCAGACTGGTGCTCACCAAGTCTTATGACGTCTAGGTTGAAATCTTGGTTGTACGCATCGAGTCCTATGACGTGCAGAGTTTGAAATCTAGTTGTTCTTTAAGGATGATTTTCTTTGTGAAGAACAATAAAGTTTGGTATTGTTCTTTCAAAGTTGATTAGGTTGGGGAAGTACTCGGGGGTTTAAACCCTGAACATCTTCTAAACACTTTTGAGATTATTTTGAGTCCGAATGAATTTTATCATTCGGATGAATTGATCATGTCAGGGTTTAGTTGAGTCTTGACTCTTGCTCGGTGAATTTAGATGTTTTTAATTATCTTATGAGAGAGGGTGTCATTCACTTGACGTTTCACTTAAGAGTTATGTGGGTGAAAGTCTTTAGGGCGAGGTTAGGTTATTAAGAAACTTAACCATCTTGTTTGAAGTTGAGTTGGTTTTTTAAGAATGATTGAATTAATTATAATATTTTAGTTTAATTATAATAGTCTTATGTTATTTCAATTTGATTGTGTAATTTCAAAAGCTGATTTAGTTGTTTTTAAAATTATTTTAACTTTAATTTTAATTATATTTAATTTAATTGCGTTGATTTAAAGTTGATTTTAATTTAGTTGTATTAATTTAATTGTGATTTAAAGTTGATTAGATTATTTTAAAATTGTTTTAATTTAATTATATTTATTTTGGATTGTTTGAATTAATCATGTCATTTTAAAATTATTTTTAATTTAATTAATTATATTATTTTTAAAATTATTTTTTATTAAATTATCTTAGAAATTGTTTTAATTTAATTATTTAATTTATCTTAGAAATTATTTTAATTTGATTATTTAATTTATCTTAGTTTTCATTGATGAGTTATTAAATTAATATAAAGTGATATTTGATTTCTATGCGTTAATTAGGGGTTAAGATTAATAAACTAATATTTTCAAGATTAAACCCCTTCACCTCGCTATCTTCTCTTTTAATTAACTTCAATTTTGAATTAAGGAAATTATAGTTATTTTTAATGTTGAAAAAGTGATAGATGGGTTTATCACTGTATAATTCCCTATATTTGATCATCTAAGAAGATTAATTAGATCGTTTATTACTGCGATTACGCATAATTAAGCCTAATATTAATTAAGGCTAAATTTGACAATTACTATTTTGCCCTTAGGCTTATTCTCTTCATAATACATTAAATATAACTCAAAAAACTTTAAAATTTTATGTCACCCTACTCATGGGTCAATTAAAATATCAGAGGAGAAAATACGATTTTTACGAGATTAGATTTAATTTATATATTTATTTTAATGCGAAAATGGATTTTTAATGAAAAATCAATAACATGACCAAGGAAAGACCTATAACTTTGAAATTTTTGCGGAAGTGAATCTTGACCGAGAGGACGATTAGACCAAAGTTGGGGATTTTTAGTTTTAATTTAATTATTAGAATTATATTAATTTCTGGAGTATTAATTCATTTTAAAATATTTTAAAGGTGGAAAAATTAATTTTATATTTTTAGAAGATCTCTCTATAGTCAAGAAATCCAGAGAAATAAATTTTATATTTTTTGATTTTTATTTAATTTATTAGAATTATTTTAGTGGAAGGTTAAGCAAATTCATTTTTTTAAATGTTAAAAATTATCCTAGGCCTTTAAAAATTAATATCTTAACTTAGAGACTTAGGAAAAATATTTTGATGGTTCTCGAGTGATTAGGAGAACAAATGTGATGTTTTGGTGAATTTTTATATTTTGGGATTTTTTATAATTTTAATTAATAAATATTTAAAAAATGATTAAAAATCGAATTTTTATGAAAAATGCAATTTTATTTTTCTTGAACTTCTCTAATCATAGAGAACTCCCAAAATTAATTTGGTGAATTATTTAAATGTATTTTGGGTTTTATGAATTCTTTTAATGTGCAAAATGGTCATGTCCCTTAATTATCTCATTTAATTAGTCGAAATTAATTATTAGTCAATTGACCCAAGTCTTAGCCCAAACCCTACCTAGACCTAAGTTCAAACCAAAAGCCCAATATTGAATCCAAAACCTAAATTTGGCCAAACCCATTGAAATTGACCAAGCCATGGTAACTACATCCAATATTTGAGCCATAGGAACCAAGCTAGATCAACATAGCCCAACCTAGTTGAGTGATGCGCGACTTAGCGTAAAGGGATATATATATACTTTCAAATGCAAGAATTTGATACCACTGCTAGAAGATTTAATCACTCACAGCGGCGCCAAATATTTGATGCGATTTTACTTATGAAAGAGTTTATGAATTTATATTTAGATTATAATTTGTAAAAGTCAAAATTACAAACGCAAGTATACGTATCGTATCAAGTAATACAGGGCTCTAGTGGAGTTCTGGTTATCGATCCCACAGGAAAGATTTTTAGAATATTAAGTAAGATTTTTTTTAGATTTTCCAAATTAAAGATAATTTTTCTTATTTTTATTTCTTTTTAAAGTTTAGATTTTAGATTTAATGAAATTTATACTAAATATAAATAAGCAACACTAAAATAAATATTAATGCAGGTATAAATAAAACAACTTTCTCCTTTTCAACTAATCCAAGATTTTTAGAATAATTACCATTTGTGGAAATTTAGATTATGGTATTGTGCCAAATAGAAGCATTCCTATTCTTTAACCTTTGGTCCATGCATAATGAACATTAACTAATCTATAGATCGGTTCAGGATGTTTTATTAGTAGAATGAGTTAATCTAGGCTCACACTACTAGATGTCCAAGGGTGGCTATGGTCAGCCCTACCAGTAAACCGTTCCCTATCTATAAACCAAATTATTAGAATTTAGTCTGTCACTCTAAAAAACTAATTAATTCCACGCCTAATAAATCATATATTCCTATTTATTTGCACTTCACTTTAAATAACCCGCGTATAGCTTGCGATTACCTAAGGATTCATTTGATATCTACTAGTTATGAACTCATCTCTGGATAGGTTTCAAAATTCTTCAACAGATTTTAACAATTTAAATGACTAGTTTAAAAAGTAAACTAAGATCAGGTATTAATATCATCACAATTTTTATAAATATTTTAAGTTAAATTTTCCACCAAAGTTTAATTATTTTATTATCTTTCATAGTTGAAAGGAGAAAGAAATCTAACTACTCAGAACACATTGAATTCACACAACAAAAGATATTTATAAAACTTTGAACCAAGTTACAAATACTTATCTAGAATATTCCTTCAAGTGATCCGCTGACTCCTACTAACTCCAATGCAATGATGAAAGACTTGAACAACAACAAAAATAATAATCTTACACTTAACACTCAAAATAAACTCACTAAATAATAAAGAAGGTGGCTCCCTAAAATAATTGGAATATAGTGCTTGGGGACTAAAGATGCAAGAAGGGGTGAAAGAGACTATAGGGTGCAATTTTCTCTGTAGAATGAGCTCCTATTTATAGAGCTCTGAATTTGACCAGGGGTTGCTTAAGGCACCTCTTCAAAATTTGTCCAAATACAATGTATCTTCTAGAAGGTAACTGTCGCGCATAGGCACCAGAATCTGGGGCCTAGGCACCGGACTATTTGACCAGGTCTTCGCACCTCTTCGCGAATAAAACCGTTTCCCTGCATCCAGATACATTGTATCACATGTCATATATATTAGGAGTAACTTCCAGTCTTCTAGAAGCTCCAATAACTTCTTAACACCGTCAAAATAAATGCCCAAAGTCGCCAAAGATCTTGTCAGTAACTGTATCGAACTGGCGCTTAGACGCCGGATTCTGGCACCTAGGCGCCAGGCCTATAATTTTGATAACTTTGCTCTTTTAGCACCATTTTTGCTCCTTTTTCTTTCTTGAACTCTTTTTTTATCACCTACATCCAAAAACATAAAAATACCTTTCATTAAAGCATAATATCCTTAAGAACTGAATCATAAATAAGACATAAAAAATGGTATTTTTAAAGCGGATCAAATTCCCCCGAACTTAAACGTTACTTGTCATCAAGTAACCTTTTTAATTACATAAAATATATAACATTTGGAATGAAGTTTAAATATTTAAGATTCCATGTAATTTTTGGTTTTATAAATGCTTTAGCAAATCATTAACCAAATTTCACTAATTAAGGTTAATTTTAGGAATTTAAAGAATACTTAACTACCAAATCATAAGACTTTAAAATTTTCATTTATTTCAAGAATAATTGTAATTTATTATATTAAGGTCACGTAGAATACTTACGGGGAAAAGACTTTCATGAAACATTTTTCTAATAAAAATATTTGTTCATATAAATTAAGTTAAAAATGCAATCAGTTTTCTTCCTCTAAGATAATTCAAGTGAAGCCAATTTTTTATTAGGCATTTCCTTAAGCTTCTCCACACACATTTTTTTTCTTTTGGATTATTTTTCAATCCTATTTTTTATGTGAGGATTACTATTTTTGGATAGCCTATAAATGATTTTTAACTTCACTATCCTTAACTTATATTTAAAAACTTATGTACATTTTTTTACTTAATAAATATGACATTATTAATAAGTACAACAACAACAACAACAACAACAACAACAAAGCCTTAATCCCACTAAGTGGGGTCGGCTACATGAATCCTTTTTCTCCATTGCGTCCTATTTAGTGTCAAATTTTCGTTTAATTCTAATAAATTAAGATCATTTTTTATGCAATAAGCCCAAGTTTTCCTAGGTGCGCTCTCTGCCTTTCTTAACATAAGTTGTATTTAAAACATCTACTCTCCTAATCGGATCATCGAGTGGTCGACGTCTAATGTGACCAAACCATCTAAGGTGACTCTCTCTAATTTTATCCGTCATCGGTGCAACTCCATCCCTTTTACGGATATATTCATTTCGCATTTTGTCTCTAAGTGTAAAGCCACTCATCCACCTAATCATTCTCATCTCGGCAACACTTAACTTAACATTATGCTTCTCTTTTAAAGGCCAACATTCAGCACCATAGAGCATTGAAGGTCTCACCACCATCTTATAAAATTTTCCTTTCGATCTAAGCGGTACTTTTCTATCACACAATAGGCCGGACACATTCCTCCACTTCAACCAACCAACTCTGAATTCTACTATTAACATCCCCATCTATATCACCATCGCTTTGAACAATGGACCCGAGATATCTAAATCGTTCACACCTTTTAATAATTTGATCACCCAAAGTTACACTCGTTGTCACTAGACCTATGATTACTAAAATTACATTCCATGTATTCGAGTTTTAGTTCTACTCGAAACGAAGACCTTTAGACTCCAATGTAGACCTCCATAATTCAAGTTTTTCCTGGACTTTTTCTCTTGTCTTATCCACAAGGAGGATATCATCAGCAAAAAGCATACACCAAGGTACATCCTCTTGTAAATGCCCGAGTAAGACCATCCATAAATAAAGCAAAAAGATATGGGCTTAAAGCGGATCCTTGATGTAAACCAACGAAATAGTAAAATACTTGGTCAATCCTCCTTCGGTTCGAACACATGTAACAGCTCTAGCATACATATCTTTAATGACTTGAATATAAGTCATATCAACACCTTTCTTCTCGAGGACTCTCCAAAGAACATCTCTAGGAACCTTATCGTAAGCTTTTTCTAAATCAATAAAAATCAAATGTAGATCCTCCTTATTATCTCTGTACTTCTCCATCAAACCTCTCAATAAATATATAGCTTCCATGGTAGACCTGCCCGGCATAAATCCAAATTGATTATGAGAAATCTTCGTAATACGTCTTAACCTATGTTCAATTACCCTCTCCCATAATTTTAAAGTATGACACATCAATTTAATTCCTCTATAATTTGCACACTCTTGTGCATCTCCTTTATTCTTAAAAATGGGGACCAAAATGCTCTTTCTCCACTCCTCGGGCATCCTTTTAGTTTTTAAAATAATATTAAAAAGTTCAGTAAGCCAGAAACCCCCAAATCACCTAAACATTTCCACACTTCAATTGGGATATCATCAGGTCCTACAGACTTCCCCCCTTGGTTTTCTTTAAAGCCTCATCAACTTCTTTTTTACTAATGCGACGGTAAAAATGAAAAGTTTTATTATTATTAACGATATTAAGATCACTAAGGTCAATCGTACTTTCAGCATCATCATTAAAAAGTTTATCAAAATAACTCACCCACCTATGTTGAATATCTTTTTCTAAGAAAAGCACTTTTTGATTTTCATCTTTAATACATTTTACTTGAGTTAAATCTTTACATTTCTTTTCTCTTTGTTTGGCTAGTTTATACATATATTTTTCACCTTCCTTAGTATCTAACATGTTATAAAGATCACTAAAAGCAGAATTTTTAGCTTCACAGATTATTCTTTTACACTCCCTGCGAGCCGTTTTATATTTTTCCCAGTTCTCTACGCTTTTACATTTAAACCAATTTTTATAGCACAACTTCTTATATTTTATCTTTTCTTGCACATTATTATTCCACCACCAACTATTTTTATTTATAGAAACTTTTTCTTTTGATTCTCCAAGTACATCTTTAGCCACTTGTTTAATAGTATTAGTTAATATTTCCCACATAACATTCGCGTCTTCATGAACATCCCAAATATTTAAATCTTGAATTTTACTCATAAAAATAATTTTATTTGTGTCTTTTAGGTGCCCCCATCTTATTCTACGATGTTGAATCCTAGTATTCTTTATTTTACAACTCTTCATCTTAAAATCTAGAACTAATAATCGATGTTGGGTACTTAATTGCTCACTTGGAATAACCTTACAATCCTTACAATCTCGACGATTTCTTCTTCTCATAAGAAAATAATCAATTTGTGTTTTATTAGATCCATTCTTATAAGTAATAAGATGCTCATCTCTTTTCTTGAATAAAGTATTAGTAATAATCATATCATACGCTAAAGCAAAATCTAAAATGGCTCTACCTTCTTCATTAATCGCTCCATAACCGTAGCCACCATGAATATTTCTGAAATCTTCTACCACTCTACCGACATGTCCATTTAAATCTCCTCCAATAAAAATTTTTTCTTCAAGGGGTATCAAGTGTATTAAGTCTTCTAGATCATTCCGAATTTATCTTTAGAGCCTATATCTAAACCAACTTGAGGAGCATAAGCACTTATAATATTAAAAATCTTAGTATCAATAATAATCTTAAGTGCTATAATTCTATCTCCAACTCTATTAATTTTGACAACATTATCTTTCAAACTCTTATCTATAATTACACCTACACCATTTCTAGTACGACTCTTACCGAATACCATAATTTAAAACCTAAGTTATCAATCTCGTTAGCTTTTTCTCCAACCCATTTAGTTTCTTGAATACATAGGATATTTATCTTTCTATGGATCATAATATCAACCAATTCCATTAGTTTACCATTGAGAGTACCTATATTCCAGGATCCTATCCTAATACTAGTATCATGGACTAACTTCTTTAACCGCATCCGTCCGTAATGTGGGAACCCTTGCTTACTTGACACTACACCCGGGCGCCGGTGTAGCGGCCCTTGCACACTTTCCACTGTATTCAGGCCATACAGCGCGTCGCTTCCAGGGGACGCCCTAGCACTTACACAATGATCAAAAGGATTCATGTCATGATTTTTTTTTTGACAAGTTTTACGCTGGCTGTCGACTACCTAACGCAACCCTCCACTTTTCACATCCGGGCTTGGGACCGGCAACGGCAGTGTTAAATATGACATTATTAATAAGTATTTTTAAAAAATTATTTCAATCTTTTCTTTTTCAGGTAATAATCTTGATTCCTTAGTATTTCTAAAATACAGTTCTCTTTACTATAAGTAGAAAAATTCATAATCTTATTATTCTTTAAGTTAAATAATTCTATTCTTAAAATCAATCAAAATTATTGAAATTTAAGTTAAGTTTACTAAATTATTTATAAATTCCAAAAATTTAAGTTATCTTAAATAGATTTTTCATTCCTTATGTTATGTTAATATTTTTAAAGAAAGTATCAGTTCATTAAGGATAAATAATATTTAAAATTGAAAAATGTTTTCCCTTCCCCCAAACTTCAGTTTTAGTATATAATTAAATCGTAAAATTTTCTAAAGCATAAGAGAAAGAAATAAACAGAAATTTATTTAGGTACAGTGATAATGTAGAAAGGAAAAACTAATTTCTAATCCTACACACGCTTTAATAGGTATATAACAAAAATAATTAAGCATATATAGAAAGTTTGCAGAGCAGGAGTTAATTTCTAATTTTTTTAAGTATTTAGAACATGCTAAATTACTAACTAAACAGTAGGCTGAAATGGAAATAAACATACATCGTAGAAAATAAAAATTCATCCATATTTCAGTCTTTAACACATATCACAGCAGATGCTCTATAGCTATCTCAACATCAAAAGTTCACACAAAGTTACTTAAGCAAATTGACATTAACAAACAACAATGCAATCACACTAATCAGTACTAACAAACAAGAAATAAACTAAAAATAGAATCACACATCTCAAGAGGTAAATCTGGCTACTAATCACTGTTTGTAGCCTCATCATCATCATATTCAAAAAAAAATTCCATATCCTTCGGATCAACATATGGTGAAAATCTAGGATAGGTAGGAAACTGAACATCATGCTCACCCTTCAGGAATCTAACTAAGGACTCAGATTACTCAGCATCATACTCACTCTTCCTTTGGGTATACTCAGAAAGATGATCGATCTTCTTATCGATCATATATACTCTACAATGAGTTAGAAATAACTCATTCTGCTGCTCCATAAACTGATCATGCATAGACTCCCAGAAACTATATGGTGGTTCAGTAATAGAAGTAGAAGGTCTAGAAGTAGAAGCTCTACCAAAAGCAGGTAATGAACTAGAAGGTGCAGTAGAACTCTTACCTCGAAGTCGATCATAGATACTGATGCTTTCTCTTCCTATGGGCTTTGTAGACTTGAGCTTTTCTTCAGAAAGATCAGCAACTACTCCAGCACTTTCACACAGAGAATATATCAAAGATGGAAATCCAAGTCCAACAGAAGTCCTAGAGCGAGCAGTCGCCTCTACAAAATTATAAATGATACTTCCTACATCAATCGACTTCTTCTTTTATATGCAATAATTGAGGATAGCTCTATCCTTGGTAACCTCACTCAAATGATTGGATGGAAGGAGAGGAGCAGAAATAAAGTAGTGTCATGGCTTTGAAACACCATTAAGCTTAGAAGATGAAAAATTTAACCTTTTTTCGTTCCGGATCTTCCAAGCTCCAGTACCATCAGTCAGGTAAGCAATAATCATATCTAAATCTCCCTCAGATGGAGATAATCCGGAGTAATAACACTCTATATTCTGCGGCAGGCCGTAAAAAATGTTGATACGTTCTGGAGTGAATCCTACTCCAACTCCTCTGACAAAAATCTCGTGCTCTATAGCATCCATGAAATTGACATAAAATTCCCTAACCACGGGGATAACAATAACAATAGTAAAATAGCAGAATCGTTGCCGGTTGAGTGCAACGATTGTTTCCTTAATTCTTCCTTCGGATTGTAAACTTCACTTTGAGATAAACTTTCGAGTTGTAGAAAAATCATTGTACCGGAAATGTGCAGCGGCAGTGACAAACTTTCTACGATCAAAATTTTCTCGTTCCTTTCCTCACTTAGATTTGGGTGCCATCTAAACGTGAAATAAAAAATGCAAAATAAATTCATAGAATCCCAGATAATATACTAATTTAAGCTTCTTAAACTTGAAAGAGCTTAAAAATCCATGGATTTAACTCTAAAAATCAAAATTGTTCTCAAAATTTTGGTTTTCTTCAATGTGAGCAAAATCCATGGTGAAAATCGAAAATAATTGGTTTAGAATGTAGATATAAC